>CM074719.1:322883098-323158098 GCA_037306005.1 Rhinophrynus dorsalis | reverse complement strand
TAAATTGTATCAATATTGCAAAGCTGTTTTACCTCAGCATTGGTCCATTTTTATCTTTATACATATGTCCCTTGATGCCTCTGTGAATATATGTTTTTGATAAGAGGCCCCAAAGTATGTTTGGACCTGGGCCCTGCAAATTCCAATAACTAGTTACATCACTGGTAATGAATGTCAGGTGCTCTTTAACTTGTCCAAAAAACATTTCTTTTAACATCTAGAGGGGTGCAATGGTAATTTCTCACCTGTGTCTTCGCTTCTTTCTTGACCCCGAATTTGACCTAAAAAGAAGTGAGATCTTAAAATGACTGAACGAAAACATTTTTGGTGGACTTTTTTTCTGAATGATTTTCTCATTTCTTTTTCTCTTTTGACACCTTCAATCTAATTATGAAAAGATTTTGTTTGTGGCTTAGATTATGCACATACACAAGGCCTCTGTGTCATACCTTATAGACAGAACAAAATGGGGGAGATTTATAAAAATGGTTTTATGAAAAATATGGCATAAAAGTGGCATAAGGATGAAGGTTGGCATTTAAAAATAAGCTTAGGCTAATTTGGAAGCCTTAAAGAAATATAGTTGTGTTACGTGAAAAGTGACGATATAACTAGTGGAAAATTCTGGAGCTGTGAATTAATAAAGAAATGTCGCTAACTGTGACAATTTTGCAAAATAATTTGCACCAGAATCTTAATGAGAGGTATAATCTGTTCTTAAAGGGATAGTAACACTTCGTTTTAACTTTATTTTATTTTGTAGGCATTAAAAAAACATGAAGAATGATATAAGTCTTATCTCTCAAACCTTTATGGTTTATGAGATATTCACAAGCAAAGTTCCCCTCCCCGCCCCTTTTTCCTAGTGTAAGCCATCTCTTCTCAGATGTGAGTCTGGTTGTATGACAGTACAGATAACAGAAGGGGACAATTTTCTTTGTATGAAAACAATGAAAGCCCTTCCCACCTTGAAAAGTTTTTCAGCTTTTTCCATTATCTTAATTGAAGATTGTCCCTCTCTGCAGTCTACCTGGGCATCTCCCTTCTTATCTGGTTGAACAGGGGGGGGGATACTTTGTTTGTGAATATCTCTTAAACCATAAAGGTTTCAGAGATAAGACTTATATCATTCTTCATGTTTTTTTAATGCCTACAAAATAAAATAAAGTTAAAATGAAGTATTACTATCCCTTTAAGCGTTCCAGGCGTTAACATCAGATTACTAATGCCATATTTATAATGATGCCCTTACTCATTTATAAATAAGGTTTGATGTTATTGCAAGTTGCCATGACTCAATGACAATTCTTAACCCTTTGAGTGACCCAGGGGTACACATTACATTGCTCTGCAATGCATTGCATACCGTCTCTGGCAATCAAAGAGTTAAAAAAGTACTAAGAATGGTTTTTATACCCCCCCAAGAGGCCATATTTATAAAAACAGTTATTCTGGAGTAAAACAACTGCCCTGTAGGGAACAAATAAAATTCCTGTTAAAATAAACTGGGCTTTTGACCTCTATAATGGTGCAGTTGGTTTGTCCCAGAATTGCTCCAATTTTTTTTAATACATGTGCCCCACTGTGCCATATTTGAGTTATTCTGGGGGAAAACCAACTGCACTATGAGGGACAAATAAACATTCCTGTTAAATTGGGCTTTTAAAGGGATAGTAATACTTAAAAATTACTTATCCCTTTGTTGTAGCCCTTAAATAGTGAAGAAAAATGCTCCCAGCAGCATCTCTCAAACCCTTATGGTTTGAGTGATAACGGCTTACAAAGATCACCCCTGTCTGACGTCAGCATTCTAGCTGACAGATTTGGAATCCAGTCCACAGACCGGTGGAGGCACTGCAGCAGAGCCGAGATTGTGTTAATGAAAAAGAAATCTTTCACTTAAAAAGTCGTCTACGTGTGCTTGCAAACAAAGCACACATAGAAGCCCTTTTAAGTGAAGCATTTCTTTTTCATTAACTCGATTTCAGCTCTGCTGCAGAGCTTCCGGCCAATCCCAGGAGAGGATTCCCCTGCTCTCAGCCAGAACGCTGACGTCAGGCAGGGGAGAACTTTGTAAGCGGTTATCGCTCAAACCATAAGGGTTTGAGAGATGCCACTGGGTGCATTTTTCTTCATTATTTAAGGGCTATAACATAGGGATAATTAATTTTTAAGTATTACTATCCCTTTAACCAAAGCAATGAATTGGAGACATCTCCAGAATTCAAGGGGTTAGAAATCGCTATTCAAGTACATGGGAATTTAGGAATTTTTATTTGTCCCCTATGGTGCAGTTGGTTTACCCAGAATAACTCCAGTTTGTTGGAAGGTTTTTAATTCAAAAGTTATTACCCATTTGAATACCAGAGATCTCAGTGGTACTCAAATGGTGTTTGTTTATTGTTTTTTTTTTTATTTATTTATTTATTTATTTTTTTTAAATCAAACAGTGCCCTCTGATGTCCAGATTTCTTTATAATGTACTTTATGGGAAAAATTGAGTCATAGGCTATGGCTCTCCATTGCAGTTAAGTAAAAATTAGTTGTAATAACTTTTGAATGAAAAATCGCCCCAGCATTACGGTTGCCATTGTTTTAGTCAGCAGGAAAATCCAACAACATACATTTTTCATTAAAAAGGTTTACTGATCCTTTCTTAAAAATGCTACATACAAAATTTCAGATTAAAAGTAAAAGAGAGTAACATCTCTGATAGTGCCAGTTTCATAAAGTGACTGACTTCAACACAAAAGAAAAAAACGACAATTTAATCGCAAATATTTTTTTTCTTTTAAGATGACAATGGGACAAATGTATGAATACTCCAGTGCAGCCATATTGGTGTCAGTCTAAAACCATTTGCTGCACTTCAAGGTATGTGCTGTAGTGAATACCGGCAGACACATTACCCTAGTGTTGGGCTTTAAAGTCAGCAAACCCCATACATCATCCCCAGCAGGGAAAGGGCGAACATTAACATCATTTCCTCAGTACTTTACAAAGTACTTTGGCCTAATCAAGACAGAAAGGAAAGGATTGCCCCACTGTCATCCCCTTGGAGAAAGCAACATTAAGAGGAGGATTCTGGGCATTTGTAGCTTAGCAAATTGAGGTTAGGAAGGCGTGGGGAAAAACTCTGATTCCAGTGCCTGTCAGTGACTGTCAATACGCAGTCGGTGTGATACATTCACCCCAATGTATTTAATATCCCTTAACCATAATAAATAAGTTTAATATCATGCAATACTTCTTAGCCAGCAATACTTTTTAGATGCATGAGCATCAAAAACATATCAAAAGCTTGCTTTTTAATAGTCATATGTAGATATCTGTTTATGTCCATTTGATCCTGTTTGTTTAGACAGGCTCCTAATAAGAGCTATGTATGTATAATTGAGGCAAACAAACAAATATGAATATGAACAATATGAAACATGTATTCCAATGAACTGGACAGGGTAGGTTCTAATCTGAACCCAGCTATCTTTGTTTATGGCTTTATCAGTTTGTTAACAAGCCTCATAACAAATGAAGCCAAAGCATAGCCACTTAGAATTCATAAGGTTTCAACGGATAAGAACCCTTTTCATTTTTTGCCAATAATGTTCCTTTAATGTTAGGGTTCAAAGATGTTCAACAGTCAGGGGAATGTTAATGTATACCAGCATCTTGTTCCATAGCACACATGCTGAGTCTCAGCCTTGAGCCACTTCACTGGTGGCCATAGAACTGCACATACAGATCCCCAGCCTTGTCCCACTGTAGCCATACAGCCATACATACTGGCTCCCCTGCCTGTGCCATTGGTAGCCATAGCACTATACATAATGAGTCTAAGCCTTGTCGCACTGTAGCCATTGAACCACTAATACTGCCCCCCAGTCTTGTCCCACTGCACTGGTAGCCATAGAACCACACATACTAACTCCCAGGCTTTTCCAATGGTAGCCATAGATTTACACAGACATTTACACATAAATTTACACATGCAGACCCCGAGCCTTGCCCCTGTTGCACTGGTAGCGACAGGGATGGGCAAGCGGATCCCTCCAGCTACTTTCAGTATACTTCCCATCATTCCACTCAGCCAATATCCAGTGAAGAATCATGTGAATAGTAGTCGGGTGGCAACTGGAGGGCCTCAGGCTTCCCACAACTGCCCACAGAACCATACATACTGCCCATAAGCCTTGTTATTGCATTGTTACCCATAGAACCACAAAAACTAACCACCCCTAACCTAGTCCCACTGCACTAGTAGCCATAGAACAACACATACTGACTTCCGAGTGCCAGCCTTGTCCACTGCACTGGTAGCTGTTGAACCACACATACTGAGTTTGACCCCACTTCCCCGCCGGGTAAGAATTCTCAGGCATAGGTGGAAGTTCTCAATGGAAATTCCTTGGGGTTAGTGAAAAGGTGATATTTTAGGGGGGTCTATGCACAGAAACTTCTGCTGAAAAACAGCAAATTGTGAATTTTATGCAAATATACCCTTAGGAAAAAAAAAATCCCTATCCCTAGAATATAGAGAACATGCCTACATCTTCCTTGCAGAATGTACTGACACTCTGGTTAAACATATCCACAATCCCCTTGATTTCAGTGACACAGAGAAACCTAGCTGAGAGGCATATGATTTATTCTTGGAATAAAAGAAAGCCCATGAAGTCCTTCCAGTTCATGATGTAGTCCAGTGATTCTCAACGTCAGTCCTCGGGGCACACCAGCAGTGCAGGTTTTCACGTTGTTCCTGCTTAAAGCAGAACTAACACCCCTGCAAGATGTATCCTCAATTAGAGGGCTACAATCCGTGATAACTTGCTGTGTAATTATTATTTTTTTTAAAAAAAAAAAGTGTTATTAAAGAGTAATCCGTTAATTCCAAAAAGTACCTGGTGACGTCTTCCCCTCGGAAAAGCGCATTGCGCATGTCAGCACAGAGCCGATTGTCTCTCTTGTAACTCCCCCCCAGCTACACGAAAACACCTACATCATCAGCTTTAGATTCTCCTGCTGGTCCGAGAATCTAAAGCTGATGATGTAGGTGTTTTCGTGTAGCCGGGGGGAGTTACAAAAGAGCCGATCGGCTCCATGCTGACATGCGTAATGCGCTTTTCTGGGGGGAAGACGTCACCAGGTACTTTTTGGAATTAACCAATTACTCTTTAATAACATGTTTAAAAAAAATAATTACACAGCGAGTTATCACAGATTGTAGCCCTCTAATTGAGGCTACATCTTGCAGGGGTGTTCGTTCCGCTTTAATCACAGGTGAGTAATTAGTGGCTCAGTCATTGTGAGTGATTCACCTGTGATTAATTAGGGATATCTTGAAAACATGACCTGTTGGTGTTCCCCGAGGACTGGCGCTGAGAATCACTGATGTAGTCTCTTCCTTGATTCAAAAAGAAAAGAGTAATCCAGAGGTCTCTTTTTAAAGTTTTATTTAGTCCTACCTGGGAAGGTGGGTATCTCACTGTGTGCTACAAAAAGGATACTGTAAGAAAATGCACTATTGACAATGCACATTTACTTCCTGCTGTTCTGAGATTTGACAGCAGAGAGCGCTGGAAAGCTTGCTGCAACCCTTACCAGGAAGATGTTTACTGAGGAGTCTGATCATGGCATGTCAGCAAAAGGAGCATAGGGATGAAGGGTTAAAACTTTGAATGTGATTTATTTTGAAAAACTGTTATATTGGAACAAAAAAAGAAAAAACAATACAGCATGTAGATATTTTTAAACTCTTTAATATGAAACAAAATTTAAATTCAAGATCATGGGTACACTTTAAGATGATCCCTAAAGTTTTCCTATATATGGAGACCTCCACTGACAATTTCATGAGGGGTCTCAAGGTTTTTTAAAGCTGTCAGCAGCTTAAAGGAGCAGTACACTTTTTTAAGAAAACCTACATGTTATAGGACTTTTCCTGCTGAATTAAACGTCACTCCCACCGTGTCAGTTGTTTTATTCAAACATTAGTGTAAAAGCCCGTGTACACGGGCCAATGTTCAGGTGATGTTAACAGTTTGAGTGCCAGAGGGGTATCCCTCTGGCACTCAAAGGGTTAAGAGGCCTGTCCTGCTCTGCGTCCTACCACCGATGCAGTCATGCACTGTAGAGACTGCCCGAAAGCACAGAATGCTCCCAGCACAGAACTCCCAGCATTCTGTGCTCCCAGAGAATTCTGTGCGTTCAAGCAGTTTTTACTGCAAAGCAATGCGTTGTGTACCCATCTGGCACTCAAAGGGTTAAACTGTAATAACAGTGGAAATATGCATCTCTCAACAGTGTGAGTACCCTTATTTTACTCAACATGAAACGCCATACAATACATATTTTTTTCATTAAAAAAATTTACAGCGCCTTTAAGATTTCTTCTACAGTAACTTCTAATATATTCTAATGAAGGCAATAAAATGAACTCCCTTTGTGCAGCATTTGGAAGGATAAGGATGTATTTTCAAAAGAAAATGTTATAATTATGGAGCAAATCAAGTGCACCAAATGGGACAAAAGAAATTGCCTAAATTCACATTGATTTAAAGAGGACTTTTGACCCCTTGAATGTTAGCGAACTCCCTGAGACCTCTCTAGCAATCATAGAGTTAAGTAAATGGGTGCTTTACGTTATCCCCTATATTGCAGTTGGTTTGAACAATAATACTCCACATTTCTTTTGAAAATACAACCCTCCAAAGAGGCATTTATTTAGGTCGTTACCTGAGTGAGATCTCCATAGATTTCATTATGCTGAATATATTTCTGTTCATAGTCATCTCTCATCCAGAGGGATGTCTAATGCATTGCCAAGAGGCTGATGTACTAACAAGAACTTGAGTATACAACTAATACTGTAGGGAAAAAATAATAATTAAAAAAAAATCGCATTGATTTAAATGGGCTTTTAAACCTTTCATTATGTCCAAGACCTCTCTAGCAATTAAGGGGTTAAATGCCACATTTACATTAATGGGAATTTGGGGTTTTTTTGTTGGTCCTCTATGGAGCACTTGGCTTGCGCCAGAATATCGGTAGACTTTCTTAGAACTCAGCCTCAAAGGAGTCATAAAACAGGAGAATGATTCTTAGATGAATGTGTAAGTAAAGAGCTTTCCATACCTCACAAATCTCATTACAGCATATATTTCCAAGGTTTGTACACAAGAGGTGATTTATATACTATGGGCTCTTTTATGGCTCTATTAAAAGATGCAGTATTGCAAAGATAGCAAAAAATGCAAAACAATGCAATTAAATTATCTTCCACTCAGGAAATTATAGATTTACACAGTCTTCTCTTGTAAAAACGAACAAGCATTAAGTAAGCCAGACTCTACATCTTAACCCTTTGAATGCCAGATGGACATCATATCCAGAAAGTCAATGATGGTAACTGCAGTCCTGAATAGCTGGTGGGCATCAAGCCTTTTTTGCTAGCTTGGGGCATGTGTTGCTGCTAATGCCCTAGTAGTAACAGTTCAGTTGGACTGCATGGTGAACTGATGCATTACATTGGCCCCAGCTCCGCGTCTTTTGTCAGTTTTGCAATTCCCCTAGTTTAGAAGAAGAATCAAAAGTGAATTAACCTGTGTCTGTATTAAAAACTATAGGTTAAGTGTAAAAACACTACATCTGGAGAGAGCAAAATGAGATTTGCAGCTACCTCAGCAGTTTTAGCTATTTGAAAATGCAAATATATCTTAGCACTGTAGGTATTCTTTGTGAGGAAGCACTCAATTTCCCAAGTGTACAAGAGTACAGGCCTATCCATGAGTGTGAATGAGTATGTTTATCCAATAGAGTGCATGATTACATGTCTATCCACATGCTTGTGTATGCAGAAGTACCCATGAGCATGCGATGTCTATCCACAGAAAATATCTCTGGTTGGGTGGAGAATATTCTTAAACCCTGAGCTAAAAAATAGAGTTACATAAAACACACCACCAATCTCTAAAACAATCTATCTGACCTTGACTCCATCCCAAATGAAACCATTCTAGACACTATGGATGTTGAATCCCTCTATACAAACTTTCCACATGATGAGGTCATTGCAGCCTGCAAAGTAGTGTTAGAGTAAGAGGGCCTACCCACATAATCTGCAACACAGTTACAAATGTTAGCTTTATAATAACATAATTATTTCACATTTGGACAAGACCTCTGTCTCGCCCCTGCAATTCATGTTCCTCTTGAACCTTTTCAATCTTGGCACCTAGACTGCTCATGGCTTGATTACTGAGACTGTTGTTGTCCTAGTAAGCTGCGTTCCTGATTCCTTAGTTTTGTGTACTACTCAGCCTATTTTGGATTTTATTGCTGCCTCTCGACTTTTTGTTGCCTTGATTAGCCTCCTTCTTATACAACTGACCTACTGGTACTACCCAGCTTGTTTGACTATGACTCCGCCTGCTGATCCGACTGACCTCCTGGTATGACCCGATTTGTCTAACTATGACTCTGCTTGCTGATCTGACTGATCTCCTTGTATGACCCAGCTTGTCTGTCTACAACACTGAATGCAGATCCGACTGACCTCCTGGTATGTCCCATCTTGTTTGGATCCGACTCTGCCTGCTGATCTGACTGGCCTCCTGTTATGACTGCTGTCTCCAGCGCATTGCAACTCATAGACTCTTTCTGTTGTCTTCCTGATCACCCAGAGTGTTTGAGTAGGACTCTGGCTGTCTGCTCGAACCAACTCTGCCTGCAGATCCGACCATCAGGATCTACAATTGCGGTCTACAGTCCATCGCAACACATTGACTTTGCTAATTTATCTTCATTACTAATTTATTGTCTGGCACCCTATTGATGGTACTTTGAATGCAAATAAATGGTGGCACTAATGGTGAACGCAGTATAAATATAAAAAAATACAAAAATAAAAGTACCATCAAGAGGGTGCCAGATGATAAATTAGTACTAATAATTACAATGTGGTGCAGCTATAACATATGGAGGAGAGTATAGCCATGTAGGGACATATATGATGGGCTAATAAACATGAAGGCAGAGCATCTATCACTAAATCCCAATGGGTAGATAAAATGGAGTTGGGTGCATAGATAAGGTACATTTTTTAATAGACTTATAGGAATGTGTGCTGTCCTCCCCACCCCTCTTCTTTTGTTTTGAATATACACTACAACCGATTGGTGAAAGGAAAAGCTGCAGGAGAGGACTAAGGGTTATTATATTACGGATAGTGATACTGATATTCTCTACTTGTATGCAATATGTATATATTACATTTTCCTTTCTTCTCTCCATCCCTTACTACAGTGTCACTACTGTGAGCAGCGGCAATTGGTTTTGAGCAACCTGTTATGTTTCACTGAGGTATTCAGCTCTCATCCTATAACATGCTTGACAAAGACATTTAAGTGTTCTCTAAAGCTTGTACTCTAAATCTATTCAATTAGCCAATTAAGGTATCATTTTTTCTCCACAAGTCTCCTGCTTTATCCATGGCTGACACTGTACCACCTTTCACATATATCTACCCATTGGAGTATATGATTACAAGTCGATTCATGATCATATACGACTGTGACTACCCTCAAGTGTGAATGAGAATGTCTATCTAAAAAGCATCCATAAGTACATGCCTGTCCACAGGAGTGCGTGAAAACATGTCTATCCATGAGAGTCATGGTTACATGTTGTTCCATGGAAGTGCATGATTACATGTCTATAAATAAGAATGTATGAGTACAACTTCCAGTGAGTGTTCATAAGTACATGTCTATGCACAACTGAGCATGAGTGTATGTCTAAACATGGGAACGCATGATTATAAGTCTATCCATGAGCATGTATGACTAGCCACAAATATACATTATTTCATGTCTATCCACAAGCGTGTATAAATATGACTACTGCTGAGTGTGCATGAGTCCAACTAGCCACAAGCATGCATGAGTATGTCTAGTCACAAGCACACATTAGTACAAAGGGAGTGTATAAGTACATGTCTATCTGGTCAGTTACTCTTATCTAGTTTTCTGCATATACCCTGCCTTTATTTATTTATTTATTTGTATATGCATATCCTATAATATAAAAGGTCTGTATGTTTGTCCGATGCAGTCATGAGCAGTAGAGACTGCACGATGCAGTCATGCGCAGTAGAGACTGCATGAATGCAAAGAATGCAACACGGCAGGTGTACTACACCTCCCAGCATTCTGTGCATTCAGGCAGTCTCTACTGCACATGACTGTATGAAGCAGTCTCTACTCCACATAACTGCGCAATTTGGCCCATGTACACAGGCTTTTACATTACTTGTGGGTCTATAATCTATTAGCACATACTGCTCTACAACACAAGTGCACACTTGTGCAAATCTCTTAAAGCTCTCCTACCCCAATGTAATAAGTCTGCATTTCAGTAGCAGGTACTAAAATTATGAGCATTTATAGGGTGGGAGACATTCACTTTGGGCCTTGGAGACAATTAAATATATTTTTCCTTTCACTTTTCATAATGCATTGGTCAGCCTTCTGGCACTCAAATGGTAAAGCGTAACTTTTACCTCTAATACACTGTGTCTCATATGATTAATCTAGTAAAATGGTATGTAGATTGCTGGGGGGTTTTCTAAGTGCATACTTTATGAGATATTTGCTCTCAAATTTAGACAGGGTAATGTCGGCACATCTCTGCTGGACTTCCTAGTCCTCAAATTCTCCTCCCACTTCCCTCCCAGCTCTCTCTGGAAGCGTATTCATGCTTCCCTTCTTGGTGATGCGCAGCACTTACATTGTAACAGCAAGTTCTGTACGCTGGCTGTTACAATATCCATGCTACGTTAAAAAAAAACTATTTATTTCAATATATCTGAACTGAGATAATTGTAAGTAGGATGTTTTGTTTTCTTCAAAATTAAATATATACGTGGAGACCAAATGGGCGCTCAAGAGGCTGATGCAGAAATAATAAAATATAATAAATAATAGAAAAATTTAAAAAATGGGAGGTATGTCCCTTTAAGAAGCTGCTACAATCCCCAGACTGGTGTAAACTTCCAACAAATTTAAATCAAAGGAGAGCGCTAATAATATTGTATGCGTTAACTCAATATAAAATAGAGACCTCCTTATTATACCTATAAGCACACAATAGCACAATGTTTATGAAATACTATAAAATGTTTAATTCTTATGATACAAAATCTATAGCATATACACTTAGACTAATGGATAAATGTAAAAAATAGATAATATATATATTTTGATGGCACTACTCTAATATGGCAAAAAATAATACAAGCATTAATTCGTAAAAGCCCGGGTTGTGTATAATAAAAGTCTGTGAGGCTGTCCTGTTGTCACCTCTCCCATAAGGTCTTTGTTGCAGGGAGCCCCTCCAGAGGCAGCCACTAGATGGATGTATTGGAGGCATTCCAAATCTCCCCAGGTTTTTGAGTTCCAGGGCTACCCCGTCCTGAGCGTCCAGTCATGTGCTACTATTTGCAGGCAGAGAGTGGGAAGATATCTATCCGATGTCATTGATGATACTGATCCCTGAGGAAGTGCCCAGGAGGCAGGAAACGCGTTGGATTAGATCCTCAAACAGCTTATTGAACTAAGTTCCCGGGTAGCTGTGATTGCTGTCAATAGCTTTGTAGCTCATGAAGTCTGTAAGTGGCAGGAAAATTCTCAGATTGCAAAACTGAACTGGAGCTGAGTATCATCAAAGACATCGGACAGATATCTTCCCACGCTCTGCCCGCATATAGTAGCACACGATTGGACGCTCAGGATGGGGTAGCCCTGGAACTCAAAAACCTGGTGAGATTTGGAAAGCTGCCAATACATCCATCTAGTGGCTGCCACCAGAGGGGCTCCCTGCAACAAAGACCTGTATAGAGAATCCATCGGTGCAAAAGATCTACTATTAAAGATGGGGGAGGATACAGCTAGCATTTCATGGGAGAGGTAACAACAGGACTGCCTAACAGACTTTTGTTATACACATCCCGGGCATTTACAAATTAATGCTTGTGTTATTTTTGGCCATATTAGAGTGGTACCACCAAAATATATATTTTATCTATTTTTTACATTTATCCATTAGTCTAAGTATAAATGCTATAGATGTTGTATCATAAGAATGAAACATTTTTATACTATTTTATAAACATTGTGCTATTGTATGCTTATAGGTATAATAAGGAGGTCTCTATTTTATATTGAGTTAACGCATACAATATTATTAGCGCTCTCCTTTGGTTTAAATTTGTTTTCTTTTCTTGTTGGTTTCATTAAATAATTCCCATGAATGTTAAATATTGCGCTTGGTATCTTTGTATTTTCCAGCAATCCTACAGCTCAAGCCCGTTCTTATCAGCATGGAGCATGTCAACCAAGCCTTGTTATCTTATTGTGCAGAAATGTGAGATCACTGTTCATTGAGAAGTCACTAGCTCATTAAATGTACACTGCACAGCCAGCATTCACACAAAGGTTATTCTAAAGCTGCTATAATCTTCTAAAACCATGCACTCTGGCAATTGTATTTTGTTCACGTTCCACAAGGATCTACAGGAAAACTGATGTCTTTAATGAAATAGCAGTACAATTACTTTTTGGAAGTTATTGAAAAAACAAAATTAAGAATTCTCCAAGCATGTGCAAAACCATTATGTTAGTCCAGAGGAAAAGGATTTGTCTGACATGGCAGTACCCACTAGTTTGCTGTTCTGAACCCCCATAGAAAGACTTTAGATTTCCCAATACGTTCTCCCACTCATGTCAATAGCTTATCAGCCCCCTACCACCACCAGTAAACTTACAGACTGTACAGCACCACATTGGCTGGCTCAGTTATTCTTACACATCCCTTACACATCAACAGTAGTATGACAACCATGACGTTTGAGTGCATTCTCCCTGCTCTCCACTAACCCGGGGGAGAGCAGAGAAGATCTTTAGCACAACAAACAGTATTGCTATCTTAACCTTTTAAGAGCTATGCGGATGTGCATTGTCCCACTACACAGCGCTCCTTCTTCTGCAAAAGAGAGATCCTACATATCACAAAATCCCAGTATTCTCATTTGCTTATCCTCTGCAGGAGCATTCCATTTATTTTCACCATTTTACCACATTTCTTCTGCCTTTTTCATCTGCCTCCCCTCTCTATCACACCCTTTCAGCACTCTGCCACTCCTTCTCCCGTTCCTTCTGCTGTATTCTCTGCGCTTCTCTCCTTTTACTCAAGGGCATCAAATTTTAGCTCTTTAGTGCCATTACAGAGGAGAAATTTTCATGTACATATTACATTAATCCTGCTAAAAAGGACTGTCCAGTTCAAAATGGCAGGCACGTCTTCTCTGCAGTTGAAATACCAGATAACAACAGACGTACTTTTCAGCCTTTTTGGTCCTCGGCAGTGAGGTGCAGTTAGGTTCCCTAGGCATTAAGAGAAGGTACGAGAAGAGTTCTCCTCTGTAATGGCACTAGAGAGCTAAAATGTAATGCTCTTGAGCAGGCAACATTGCTTTCGTTCATGTTCAGAGCCTCTCACTTACCTTGGCTTGTTTGTTGAAAAACTCCAAGAGTAAAGGGTAATATAGATGTGGACACTTGCTCTCAGTGCCTAGATATACCAGCTGCACTGATGAGGCTGAACTATACTTCTGATGTTAGCTGGTATTTGCCATGCAGAGATGACTTGCCCATCATTTTGGAACAGGGTTACCCTTTTGGGTGAGATTAGTCTAATGTGAATGTGGACATTTCTTCTCTGTAAGGACACAAAAAAGCTAAAATGTGATGCTTTTGAGCAGTGACTAGCTGCAGAACAAGCAACATTGCTTTTCTTCATGCTCAGAGACCACACGTCCCTTGAGTTGTTTTTTGAAACAAGGCTGAAATATACTTCTGGGGTTAGCTGGTATTTGCCATGCAGAGATGACTTGCCTGTCATTTTGGACCACACTTTTAGGTGAGATTAGTCTAATATGTACTTGGAAATTTCTCCTCTGTAATGGCACTAGAGAGCTAAAATGTTATGTTTTTGAACAGTGACTAGCCACAGAACAGGCAACATTGCTTTTGTTCCTATTCAGAGGCTCTTGCATCCCTTGGCTGTTTTTTTACATTTCAAATAAAGTAACATCATAGAATAATTGTTGAAGGTGTAGTTTTGTGATGTTGCCACCCACTGCATTATGTCAATCAATAACAATGGGGTATCATTTTATTTACGAAGGGTTTATCAACACATCCTGGTATGAAATGCATCGTTTTAAAACACTTCTGTATCTATGATATAGTGTAAACGTGAAAAAAACACATTTTTATACTATAGCAAGATCTTTTGGAGGTTTCATAGAAATTCAGTTGTATGATTAGAATTTTGTGTACTTTTCCAAAATATATAGCAATGTGAGGTTAACTGTTTCTTTTTCAACTTATTTTGTACTCAAAATGCAGAATGGTGCAAAATATGATAAAGAAAAAAATTAATTGTTGCCTTCTATTTTATTTTTTAAATGTTCATTTTTACAGGAAGACCTACTGAAACTATCAGCATTGCACTGTAAGAGCGATCAAATGTTCAAATATAAACTACAGATATACTTGCCTGCAGTTTGCAGAACAATTACCTAGATAAATAATTCTGTTAAACACAAAAAGAGTCACTTATTTGTAGGGTACAATTCCCCTTTAGGGACAGGCATGTTAAAAAACAGATACAGCAAAAAATACAAACACTGCAGATGCAGTGCAGTTTGGTTCAGTGATATGACAACAAGCAGGCTGAAGTCTTATTGCAGCCAGAAAAAGGCAAGATAAGTCAGACTATAGTAGACTATAGAATGAAAGATCGCAGAGTCAGGCAACAATTAAGCACAGAAGGGTTTAGTTAATTACCTTCTCTTCTGCCTGATCATGAGTAAGGGCAAACTGTATAATGTTTACTGCACCCTTAACATTTTTTTTTCAAACTATTTAAGCATTTAATAGTACTTAGATTGATGTTTTCATCTCCCTTGCATGGAACAGTTTTCACCTCAGGTGTTTTTCAACTGCTTTATATTACATTGTGTGTTTGATTATAATTCTCCCAAGCAGTTTCAACAGGACAGTGAGCAATAAAAACTGAATATTGAAACAAATAACGTTTAATGAAGAACTCTGGAACATATTCAATGTTATAATTAACATTTAAACACTGAGTGTTATATATATGTATATATATATATATATAAAAGAAGACTTTGTGTCTGACAAAACACACCCAGCGGCAGCAGTAAGGAGGAGTTACTGCTCCCATTGAGTGATTCAATGGGGGCGGGATTTTAACACCACGCCTTCGGCCACTGCTACCGGTGTGAAGAAAATCATGCAGGGAGTTGGCCTGCCCCCACTATTCAGGCCGCCCAACACTATACAACTAAAAAAAAGAATGTCTGCCACTCGTTCCTACACCACAGATACACACACAAGCCCCACACACACACAAGCCACAGAAACAGACACAAGCCCCACACATACACCACCTACATCACAGACACACACACAACTTTACACTCAAAGCCAGACACAAGACACACACACTCACACACTGTCTCTCCCTCCCTCCTCTCTCTCAAATGGAGCCCCAAGGATGCAAGCCATGTCGGGGAATCGTGAAGAAAAGCCTACCAATCTGCCCAACATCATTAACCCTTTCAGTGTCAGAGTGGTATGAAATGCATTGCAAAGCAATGCATTCTACTCTGGCACTCAAAGGGTTAACAACTGGAACACCAACCGGCTCAACTCCCCGCTGTCCGAATGAGGATGGGGGCAGCAGGTGGACTCCTGGGAGGAGGAAGGGTTCAGCTCATCGTGCCCAGTCAAACCCGGCCGATTACTGCATCAACGGCTCTCCCTCACTGCTGTCTTGCCGGGGCCAGGACTGCATTATGATGAATATCACCATTAAACATCGTTTAGCACACAATACATTGGGCTCCTCTCACGATCAGATTTGCCTGCTGAGCACCGCTCTGGACTCTCTCTCTCCCCTCTCCATGCATGGCCCTTGCTGTTCATTTTAATCCCTGAAGAGGGGAGAGAGAGAGTCCGGAGCAGCGCTCAGCAGGCAAATCTGATCGTGAGAGGAGCACAATGTATTGTCTCTTATAGCAATGTTAAATGCTGGCACCCCCCCCCTACACTGCTCTTCAGCACCACTGACTGTGAGTAGGATCACAGTAACAGCATGGGGACGACTCACCCTCCCAGGACACTGACTCCTGGCTGTCCGAACGAGGATCAGGGGCGGCAGGAGGACTCCTGGGAGGAGGAAGGGTTCGGCTCATCGTGCCCACTCAAACCCGGACTACTACTGCATCAATTGCTTCTCCCTCACCGCTGTCCTACCAGGCCCTGGACTGCATTATGAGTCATTATTTCGAGTAAGTAATAAAAGTGTGACATGTGTTTGACTTCTAATCTCTGTTTCTGACAATGTGTGTGTGTGGACGTGAGGACATTGCTGTATTTTCACTGCATTAACCCTTTCAGTGTCAGAAAGGCATGCACCATACTACAAAACAGAGTGCTGCATACCACTGGCACTCATAGTGAAGAGCAACATGGTGCCTACTCCATTACAGGGAGCACACTGTACTGACTGTTTTGCAATATGCTACATGGCCCTCTGACACTCAAATGGTTAATGTAGTAAAAATACAGCAATGTCCTCACGTCCACACACACATATTGTCACAAACACAGATCACAATACAAACACATGTCACACTTTTATTACACTTACCCAAAATAATATATCATAATGCAGTCCTCGTTATAATGATGTTACAGTTGTTTTCTTATCTTTACAATAAATATTAGATTGTTAAAAAGTCCCACGGGTGCTGCCCTCCCTTCTGTTTTTGTACATTATCGTTTGGGAAGTGCACCTGGGCCTGCATTCTATCTAAGAGCGAGTGCTTTCATCCTGGCGATTTTTGTATATATATATATATATATATATATATATATATATCTTCAGTGGCAAAAAACTTCTGTTAAAGATGCAAAGTTTTCACTCAAGTGCGAAAAAAAGCTGGGAAACATAGATTATATTTTTGAAGCTCCACACCTTCATGTGCTTTACTGATGACATCAGATATGAAATCACAAATAATATCATCAATGACATACTGATGACATCACATATGACATCACAAAAGACATATTCAGTTATATCTACAAAACCAGAAAGACTGATAGTCAATATTTCACCTATCCTTTCAGTAGTGACATTGCACCTAAACAAATAAATACTATGCCAAAGTAATCTTCTATTGCTACTGCAATACTACACCACTTTACCTAGCACTCATACATTACTTCTATAAACACTCTGCAATGCTCATCTATTAGTACAGAGAAACATTAAAACATTTCCCCATTTGACACTAACATTTTCAAAATATAACCTAGGAGTCAGAGACGCTCAACTAGGAACGAACCTAAAATACAAATTTGCAGGCTCTCTAGGAATGGTGTCCTACCTTGTGCAGTCTCTTTTAGACTAGTGCCGTACACAGAGAGGAAATATCCTAAAGCATATCATACTGGTCCTGCCAAACCAAAAGTCCAGCCATGAAAATGCCAGGCAATTCCTCTCTGAACAAAAGAAGAAGCCAACCCGAAGTACAGGACCAGTATGATAAGCTTTAGGATATTTCCTCTCTGTGAAAGGTACTAGTGGGCTAAAAGAGACTGAACCCTGGGTAGGACAACATTCCTATAGAGCCTGCAAATTGTATTGCAGGCTCGTTCCTAGTAGAGCGTCTCTGACTACTAGTTTACATATGCAAATTATCCTTGGGATTAATCACCCCAAGGATAATAGAGGAATCCAGATCACAGTGCATAGAGAGATCAGCTTCACCTCATTGACAAGGCCCAACAAGGCTGAAATGTATGTCTGGGGTTGGCTGCTTTTCTTGTTCAGAGAGGAATTGCCTGGCATTTCGTGGCTGGACTACTGGTTGGGCAGGACCAATATGACATGCTTTAAGATACTTCCTCTCAGTGAAATCCACTAGTGGTCTAAAGGAGACTGCACCCTGGGTAGGACACCATTCCTAGAGAGCCTGCATATTTGTATTTATTGCAGGCTCGTTCATAGCTGAGCATCTCTGAAATCTAGTTTACATATGCAAATTATCTTCGGGATTAGTCACCCCAAGGGTAATAGGGGAATCCAGCATTGGACCCCTTGCTCACAGTACTTAGAGAGATCAGCTTCACCTCACTGACGAGGCCCAACATGGCCAAAACGTACGTCTGGGGTTACCCATTTCTCTTGTTCAGAAAGGAATTGTCTGGCATTTCGTGACTGGACTGCTGTAATGGTAGGACCGGTATGATATGCTTTAGGTTATTTCCTCTCTGTGAAAGGCACTAGTGGGCTAAATGAGACTGCACCCTGGGTTGGACACCATTCCTATAGAGCCCAAAAATTTGTATTGCAGGCTTGTTACTAGTTGAGCCCCTTTGACTTCTAGTTTACCAACATTTTCACGTACACAGACAGTTCAACAAAGTGATTACATAGAATGTACTTAACATAAAATATCTACATATCCTGACTCACTAAAATCACTGCACAACATCGTCCAGCACTAACACTACAGCTTATAAAAATGTCACATAGATAAACTGTTAATGCCACTGATGAGCTCATTTGTGATGTTACCGATATTTGCAATGTCGCCAATGATATCCTATATAATAATTCGCTAGGGTGTTTGACAGAAGCCGTCATGCGCAGTAGAGACTGCCCGAATGCACAGAATGCTGGGAGTTCTGTGCAGTGATTAACATCACCCGGACCTTGGCCCGTGTACACGGGCTTTTTCACTAGTTATATCATAAACTGTCATTTACAATATCATATCTGTTGTCATCAGCAAAGCACATAGGGGAATGGTGTTTTAACACTGTTTTGCTATATCTATATGTATGTATATATGTATGTATACATATGTATCTATATTACACTTAACTGCTAAAGACTAATACACATAATATGTCTTTTTACATTAGTCCCGCATGCAAAACATCAACTGGAGAGCCAAAGATGGGTCAGGACATTAACTTGAAGTGCAAGACTCTGGAGTATCGCAGTTCGGCCACATGCGGCCTTGACAGAAGCAGGGGTTTGTAGTGGAGGCCCCAGAAGTTGGGGCTCCACAAGTCTCGTGGGCCCAAAAGAAAATGTTGCCCGTGTTTTGCCAATTTGATTATATGGGAGGCCCCACAGGACTCGGGGCCCCCAGAAATTTTTGTCTTTAATAAAGTCAACATCATTAATTTAAGGAGTACCAAAGCCAGGATTAGGGTTTAGATATATGCAGTATATTGGTTTATATGTTAGTACAAAAATGTGGTATTTATGATTGGCCACCCCTGGCCAATATAATCTTTTGGTTCACTCCTGGCAATCACCTGGTTAAACCCTAACCCAGTAGTCAATATCAATGTTATCTTGTCAAAATAACCCCTTAAAGACCAAATGGGTGTACATTATGTATTACGTTGCAAAGTGCTGTGCACAGCCTCGTGCCTGATTACCCTCATAGGGATCTGAGTGCCGCACAACACTTTGAAAAGAAATGTAATTTGCATACCTATTTGATCTTCAAGGGGTTAATTATGACAAAAGGTGGCATGGACTTCTGTGTTTCAAGCTGGCCCTGGGCTGGATTTTAGGACTAAGAAAACTGTAGGAGACATTTTTCAGAATTTGGCACAAAGTACAGAGATATGAAATCTTTTGAGTGCCAGAGGGCTGAGCAACTCACTGCTTTCCAGTGAATTGCTTGCACCTCTGGCACTCAAGGCTTTAAGTGTATATGACCTCATGCCTTCAGCTTCTTTGATACGCCAGTCTAAAGGAAAGTGTTGCTGTGTAAAAGCACATTTTTCTGTACTAGCTCTTTGGAGGTTAAAAAAGTATCTATCATCCAAGAGTTAATACAGAAAAGTATAATATGTTTTTGATCTAGTTAACCCCGTGCACTGCTATGATTCACATTTATTTAGAGCAATGGACAGGTGGGACAGGAAGGAGTATGGCTGTTGCTCCCTCAGAGCATGTATAAGACTGAATTGTAGGCCTCAGAAAACAAGAAGGGCCATTTTTCAGAGATTGGCATGGAACACAAAGATATGTAATCCTTAAAGTGTCAGAGGGCTGTGCAAAGCACCACTTTCCACTGCATTGCTTGCCCCCTCTGGCATTCAAGTGGTTAAGTGTATATGAACCCATATTCATGTTTAGATTATGTTGTTCCTTTAACTCCTTGAGTGCTGCAAGTGCAATTGTGTTAGCCCTTTGGAGATTACAGATGTGTGTTGGGGGAGATATACTAAGGTGTGATGAAGAGAAGATAACATGGAGATGACTTTACAATCTTTTCAAATCTCATGTTATTCTATGGTGTCAATACATTAAGACCTCTTAAACAGAAGAGGTCTTAGAGCATTGGCTGTATAGAATAGCATAGGACTTGAACAGTTTCTTTCACTGGAGATGTCATCTCCGCTTCATCACTCATTTATCACACCTGTGTATCTCCTCCCATGACAGAGCTCTAGAACAAAAGGAGTCAATAAAGAGAAGTATAATAATTTTTATATGTGGTTTAGTTCTTGAGGACTGCTCTGTCCGAGCATGTGTAAGACTGGATTTTAGGCCACAGCGAACAAAGGGAGAATGTTTCAGAGTCTAGCACAGTGGTTCTGAACCGGGGTGTGCCGTGGGAATAAGGTCAGGGTGTTCCAATTTTTCTATGAAAACACTGACATCTATATAACTTCAGATGGGGCATAATTGAAGTGGGGAATAAAGGCCCCTAATTACAATTTGCAGGGGGGGGCCTTGTATTTAGCATTATGCTTCTGGGCGTAATTGCCCCCAGACTACAAGGTCCCGGGAGACTGACTTACTACAAAGAACCAGAGCCATTTTGGTGCAAACTAGCTGCACCACAGGGTACACATAAAACAAATCCAAAATTCCCATTAGTTTAAATGCGCATTTTAAGTCCTTTGAATGTTAGAGATATATTGAACACATTGGATACCTCTCTAATATTCAATATGTTATATCTCCATTTAAATGAATGTCAGTTTTGATTCGTCCCCAGTATGGCAGTTGGTTTCACCCTAGATATATTTTATTTCTTCTTGGAAAATCAGCCTAAGGATTTCTAGCACAGCACTAGACGTCTATGGGAACAATAGACAACCAGAGTATTGAACCACAGACTTCCTGGATCAGTCCAATACCTTTGCCAGCTGAGGAAGGGGGTACATTTTCTGACCCTTCAAATGGCTGACAGGAACTATTCCTGAGCTGCATATCTCAGCCTCTGGTTTTTACCAGATGTTTTCCATTTAACCCTTTGAGTGCCAGAAGGGTACCCAATGCATTGCAAAGCAATGCATCGGATACCCCTCTGGCACTCAAAGGGTTGACCCATTGAAAGCAAGAGGGGTTAAGTATGTTAACGCATGTATTATAATATTCAGTCTACATATAAATAAAGATTATCAGCAGCACAAGCAGGCACCTTCAATGGCAATGAATGCACAAGCAGGAGATGAGCAACCTATGGTTCTCCAGCTGTTGTTAGATTACAGCTCCCATCATTTTCAGATGTCTTTTGCTATCTGAGGATGAGGAAATCTATAATCCAGTACATGGTGGCTAGCCGCAGGGTGCCACCCTCTGGCATAAACTTTGCCGTGCTCCGTACCTTCGAGATGTGTCAGATGACTCAGTGGCGAGTCTGACGTGATGTGATGAACTCATGCAACACTGGAACAAACCAGCTGAATCACAGGGGGCAAATGAAAATGCATATAATTCCCACTGGGGCTTTAAACCCCATGAATGCTAGAGTGGGCTAAGATGCATTGTGTGTTGGAAACCTCTGTAGTTTACATACATTTAAATGTTTATGAGTCCCCTATGGTTAAGTTAGTCTGCTCCAGAAATACCCTACTTTTTAATTTTTTTTTTATTTTATTTTATGCATAACGTCCACTGTTGTGTAATAATGACCAGATCTTCCCATGAGTGCCAAAGGGATAAACCAACACATTGCATTGCAATTTGTTGGATACGTCTCTGGCACTCAAAGGGTTAACAGGCAGTCAGTTAATATTACCTGTCCCTCTTGTGCTTTTTGCCGCTCTTCTTTTTCTTTTCTTTCCGCACTGGTGATGAACTATCACAGCTGGAACAAAAAAAGTATAAAGCCCTTAATTCTTATTCCTGCACTGTGCTGCTTAATGATATGTTTCTCATGCTGCGAGAAACCAGCATTTTCCTACAAAACATAATTGGTAAAATACGAAAACAGAAACAATATTTGCTGAGGTTTTTGCTTATATAAAGTTGAATATTAGATTGAATGCACTGCCAACACTGTGGATATATTTATTGTTGCCATTATATAGCTTGTCAGTTGCATTTGGAAATGCTGTTAATCATGTGTAAGAAGCTTTCTATACTGGAATGCTCCTTACTGCTTGCTTGCAAGTAAAAGCTGCTGTAGAATCCCTAATGTATGTAGAAGAACCACAGTCTCATACCTCCCAAAATTTCAAACTGCCAAAGAGGGACACTTTTGTTCTAGGGGGTGTTGCTGGGGGCGTGGCTGGTGGGTGGGACATTACCGAGAATTTTTAGGCTATTTCATGACCTATTGATACCTCCTTGCGTAACCAAATAAATGACTTGTAACAAGGTCTAAGTATTTTATTTACACATAATAATTTATAAATACATATACTAACATTTAAACAAACAATATTGTGAGTTTTATTGCTGTAGAACAGTATGATACACTTCTATACGCACCATGCAATCCGATCTCCTAAAAACAGGGACCAGGGTGGGAAAAAGGTACAGAGGGATCTGGGTCCAAAAGAGGGACTGTCCCTCCTAAAGAGAGACACTTGGGAGGTACTCAGTCTCAATCCTCTGCCCACATCTGCACCTTCCTACCCTGTTCCTCCCACTCTGCGGCCTTTTTTTCTTCCTTCCCCAGTCTATTCTTGGTATTTTTTTGTTTTGTTTTTTGTCCAGCCCCCACATGCAATTAAGCCCGCCCCTTTTTACAAAGTGAATCGTTTCATTTTTCTGCCTTCAGCAACATCACAGGGCTCCCCTCCAGGGGGGGCCAGGCAAAGAAGCTCCCAGGTATGAATGTAGTCTACCCAGGTGGTGTGCTTCAGAGTACCTACCCTTGACCTATGTTCTTCCCTATGATTAGGCATACCTCCCAGGTTTCCCTCTTTGAGACCAAATCACACTGTCCCTCTTTCCCACTCTGGTGTCCCTCTTTTTAGAGATCAGACTGGTTGTTGTGTATATCAGTGTATCACATTGCTCTACAGCAATAATACGCTAGTTAATGTGTAATTAAACTTCAGTATGTGTTTTTAATTAGTTTGTGTAAATAAAATACTTTGATCTTGCTCAAAATAATTTATTCAGTTACACAAAGTGGTCATGAAAGAACCTAAAACGTCTTGGTAATTCTCCACCCACCAGCCACGACCCCCCACAACACCATCTATATCAAAAGTATCCCTCTTTGGCTATATGAAATGTTGAGAGGTGTGTGTGATTAGGTTACGTTAGTTATTTGGTAAAGTACATCTCTACTCAGCTGGTGCAATACTTGAATTCAGCTATGACTGACCTAAAGGAGCAGTAAAATTTTTGTAATGAAAACATATGTTATAGAGCTTTTCCTGTTGAGTAAAACAAGGCGACTCCCACCACTGTCAGTTGTTTTATTCAAATGTTATGAAATAATCAGGAAGTGAGTTTAAAGTGCAATTACTTCCTGAAAGTTCTAACTGACAGCATGAAAGCAGTTTTTATTACATTCTATGAAGAACTAGTTGTCATTGACTTTCCTCTCAAATAGAATGTAACAGTATAAATAATTGGAATTTGACCACTAGAGGGCACTTCTAATGTAAAAAAACAAACAAAAAAAACCACTGGTTTAAACTTTAATAGCTCTAGAAATATGCATCCCTCGGCAGTGGGAGTATCTTTATTTTACTGAACAGGAAAAGACTAACCATACATATTTTTATAACAAAAGTTTACTGTTCCTTTAAAGTGGAATTGTCACTTTGTAACAAATAGGCAACCTTTCGAAATCATCTATGTATTATGTAAACCATATTTACTTAAACAATATTTTAGAAGATATTTAACTTTATTTGTCAGCTAATGCAAGTGAACTAGTACTTGCCAGTAGGGAGTGGCAGAGAGGAGGAAGAAAAGTGTGAAACGTTAGTATCTGGCCAGCATGTCAATCAGTACTATCTAGTTTGAATAAACCGACAATTATAGTTAAAGATCTTTAACTATTGTTTTTACTACAAAATGGCTAAGATAAATACAGGCAATGTTGAGAGCTCATTCAAAATCATTTATTTGCTATAAAATTATTGAATTTTTCTTAACCCCTTAGATGTTAGTGACAACCCCAGTGCAGCAATTCATTGGAGACTTTTCTATCATTCAATGGGTTAATAGCCCTGCTTAAAGGTGCAATAAACTTTTTTATGAAAACTTATGTTTTTAGGACTTTTGCTGTTGAGTAAAACAAGGGTATTGCCACTGCTGGTAGTTGTTTTATTCAAAAGTTAAAGCAGTTCAAAACTGTTATGCTAATTGGAAACAGAGATCCAGGGACCTTCCTTCCTGAAAGTTGATGGTAAGTGACTCACCAGTTGCTCTCCTCTCCAACAGCCCGCAATAGAATAACTATCTGTAATCTGGCCACAAGAGGACAATGATGCTGTAAGAAAACAACAGTTTCCAGCATCTTCCAGCAATGGGAATATCCTTGTTGTACTCAGCAGTGAAGTCCCTGCAATATATGTATTTTTAACACCAAAGTTTACTGTTCATTTAAGTCACTGAGAATTTGGGGAATTGTTATTCTTACCCTGTGGTAGAGCTGATTTTTTTCAACATTCCTCCACGTTTGGTTATCCATATTGCCCAGAGAGACTCAAAAAGCATACTGAAACACTTGATTTAGCTTGTTTTTCTGTTGAATTGTTTGTGAAAGATGAATCACTGACAACAATTCTTCGTAGAATGTGATTGAAACTGATGAGTCACTTCCTGATATTTTGAACTTTCATGAAACAATCACACTCACTTTCTGACACTTTGAATAGTTATAAAACAACTGACAGTGGTGGGAGTACCCTTGTATTACTAAGCATGAACAGACTTTAACTAATAGGTTTTCAGGAAAACAAGTTTGCTACTCTGTTAATATATTTCCATAAATCACATAGAAAATAACATACCTAAATAAACATTTTATTCACAATAGTCGCTAGAGTGTGCTGGTGCTCCCAGTTTTATGCTTTGTAGAATGGCTGCCAAATTAGAACCGTTATCTTGTATTAAGTAGTACTGCAGATCTTTTTTAAAATTAGTTATGGCTGTATTGTGATACAGCTTGATTTATTATGGCAGTACTTTCAAATAGTTTGATTTAATTACTGCAAATAAAGCATAGCACATGCTGTTTCCCCCTTGAGGACAAATAGCTGCACAAAAACAAAATAATAATTATTGAGAACTGCAAGACAATATTGTTTAAGGTTCCAATTATTCCTGCTTTTATAAAGAACAGTCTCAAGGTTGTACAGATTCAAATCCAAGGGGAAGATGCACTAAGGATATATGTAATGTCGAAGTGTGTCTGGCGATATGTGAAGAACACTTTGCCTTGGAGGTAAGCCAGACTTTGCAGAAGGCACTAAGAATTAGGTATGCAAGGGGAGGGGGACAGACTTTCATAATGAGTATATGATGTTGGTGTAAAGCTGCTAAATTGTTGGAGATGACAAAGAGGGTGCAGAGAGGATATGTTGCCCTCAAACTTCAGCATCAAGAGCAGAAGCAGCTTTGAGTGCCAGAGCAGTGAGCAATGCATTATGAAGCATTGTGTTGCTCACTCCTCTGACACTCAATGAGTGAAGCTGCTATTTGCCTTGCTGGACCTCCCATAACACAATTAATCAGGACCAAAGAAGAGACAGGAACTACACCTAGTGCATTATTTATTGATTAAACATTAAATAAAAGCCGCACATCTACCAGCTGATCGGTGATTTGTGCTCTGGTTACTGTGACCTTGGTCTGTGATGTCCCCATTCATTACCGCAGGCATGGGGCAGTGGATGTTTTGATCACTATGATTTGGGACTTTTGTGAGTAGCTACTTGGCTGGTTTGTTTTTTCTTCTTTAATCAATAAATAATGCACTACATATTGCTCCTGTCTCATTGTGGGGCCTGGTTAATTGTCATATGGAAGACCCGGCGAACAGCCGGGACAGTAGTGCTACTTACTGCATAGAAAGCATAGAAAGCTATGGCAAACTCCCCAGCTTGTAAAGGTCAAGGTGCCATTTTTTCTGTGAGTAGAGATGGGTAAAAAGGAAATTGTTTTGGGGGGAGTGTTTCACTGCTCATCCTATATAATAATTCGCTAAGTTGTGTGTAACGCCCGACATGCGCAGTAGACACTGACTGCCTGCGCCGTGGCTGATACAGAGCTGGGCACTCTGAACGAGCGTCCAGCTCTGTATCAGCAGTGGCGCGGGCAGTCTCTGCTGCGCGTGACTGCCCTGCGACCGGCTGCCAGAGGCACTGTGGCCCGTGTAACGGGCTGTTCAACTAGTAGTAAATATATAACATTTCTGCCTTTTTGCTACCGACAATGATTTTCATTTAAGAACCTTGCCATTTTCTGCCTATGCTTTCTATGGCAGCGAGAATTCCAGCTGCAATACTACTGCTTCTGAGTACTTAAGTGGACACAGCTGAAAGCTGATTGCAGGCCAACAGCAACATAAGCCTTGAAAATAGAAGGCACAGCACTAACCACTTGCTTTTATATTCCTGGCACAGTAAGGGTGGGATGACAGCACATAGAAGAAGAACAACAAAACTTAATTGTTTTAACAACATGACGAGTGTTGGTGGTTGTGATGGCTGGCCTGGCTGTAGGAAATTTAATACTCATCACTGCCAACTGCTTTTTATTTGCACATCAGCAGCAGTAGGATACATAGGTGTTTTTGTTACTAAGGAAAAGGTTGTACCACTCCCTGATAGATCTACAGCACTACTATTATGTGCCCCTTGGTCCCATGCACTTTTAAGATGGCTTCTAATACTGCTAGTCATCACACCTCTGACAATCTGCTGGTGTGTCTCCCAATCAGATCTTTGTTCACAATTCAGGTGCTATTTCAATTAGCAACACGTTTAGTTTTTGGATTGTTAGTGAATAGTGTTGAGCGAGCGTGCTCGGCCGATGCTCGGATCGGCTCGAGCATCGCTCTGCTCTGCACATGGCGGTACTCGTACGAGTACCGCCATGTGCTCGCCCGACATGCTCGGGTGAAGAGGATCTGTGCCGGAAGAGGCACAGATCCGAAGACGCTCCGCTGGACCACCAGGGAATGGAGGTACGGGGGCATTGCGGAGATGAAGGGGGCATTGCGGAGATGAAGGGGGACATTATGGAAGAGGGGCATAGACTCTATGCCCCTCTTCCACAATGTCCCCCTTCATCTCCGCTATGCCCGTCTTCCACAATGTGCCCCTTCATCTCCGCTATGCCCCTCTTCCACAATGTCCCCCTTCATCTCCTATGCCATAGAGGAGATGAAGGGGGACATTGTGGAAGAGGGGCATAGCGGAGATGAAGGGGGACATTGTGGAAGAGGGGCATAGAGTCTATGCCCCTCTTCCACAATGTCCCCCTTCATCTCCGCTATGCCCCTCTTCCACAATGTCCCCCTTCATCTCCGCTATGGCATAGGAGATGAAGGGGGACATTGTGGAAGAGGGGCATAGCGGAGATGAAGGGGGACATTGACCAGGCACCCTCCGCTCATCAGAGCAGGGGGTGCCTGGTTTAATGCTCGAGTGCTCCCATTCATTTGAATGGGGCTCGGGTGCTCGGCCGAGCACTCGAGCATCAGGGGGTGCTCGGTCAGAGCACCCGAGCACCCGAGCATCGGGGTGCTCGCTCATCTTTATTAGTGAAGCATATCATAGATGGAGGGGTTCCTGAGGGATACTACTACTACTACTGGGGCTAGATATTGCAATAGTATTAGCAGTAGGTGTCAGTAGTGCTGCACTTCAAACAGCAGCAGAAAAACTTATATCCAGGGTGTGGATGTTGACCTGTGCTGGTGCATAGTCAATAATATTGATTATGACACAGGTGGGAGATGCACTTGGAAGTGCTGATGGTGATGATGATGTCTGAGATGATTTGTTTGATATTGCTGTTAGTACTGACTTTTAACGTAAATACACACCAGAGTTGTTAGTGTATGGAGTGATATTTTGTTTGTCTGTACATTTTCTGTCTCTGCTTCTGTCATTCTCAGTTTCTGCTCAGGTGTAGGCACATCATCTCTTGCCTTTCTCTGTCACCTATCAGTCAAAAGTATTTTTTTAAACTGTCAATGTCAGTGTCACTGTCCACAAATAACACCCAAATTCCCTGCAATCATCCAGAGAACTGGCTAATGCCAATACATGTTAAATCAAGCAACTCCAGCTCCTCCTCTTTGCTTGTCTGCCTCTACACACTAGTAGGTTTGTCAGTATTTCAGCAGCTTTCTCCTTCTCTCCCAAGGACTGTAGTGTTTATTTTTACAGTACAGTTCAGGAAAGACTTGTTAGTTTCAGAATCAGCAGCTTCCAGTAAGGCATAAAGTGTACAGCAGGTGGTGAAGCACCACCACGCATTATATATATTCTTGCAGATGTATGTAACTCAGTATGTCAAGCTGTACCCATCTGTATGGCTTGAATGTATGATGTAGTTATAGATGCAAATGGATGCAGCTGCACTCCAAGACTTAGAAAGTAAAACAATATAAATGTTCTGCAAAGTAATATAAATTCTCTTTATTACTGAGATTTAAAACAATGTTTCAGCATGGAAAGGCAATGGTAGCCGGACATAGATGGGACATGAGGTTAAGCAGCATGCCTATAAGAGTCAGGACACTCTAAGCAAAAACTCCTCCCTAGCTGCTAACCCCTGCCCCGTCTAACTGCCTTCAGTTTTTTAAGAGTGCTCTTCAAGGTGGTCCAGGGATACAGTTCTCCTGAAAATATTCTAATTTAGTTAGATTTTTTTATTTTAATTATCTTCAAAATGCTTTGTGAGGAGTGTCCCCATAACTAAACTCCATTACTGATGGCTTCTTCGTTTGGAATAGCTAAACTATTTATGCAGTATGGAGGCCCAAGTTCAGCTGTTGGCTGAGAGGGAAAGGAGATTTCTTAGTTCAGTGATGTGTGATGTTTCATGGCATGTAAAGTTCTGATATGTTTTATTTAATCTTTGTATAGCACTCTGTGCTTCTCTAAAGGATAGTGCTATACAGTACTTTGCTCAAGTGGCAAACTGTAACTTTCTTCTCTTCTGATGGTCATTTTAAATTTTGGCACTTATAGCACGTGCACTTAATGTGTGCTCGCACATACTCCCTCACATAAACAAGTGGCAGTTCCTTCACTCTGAAATACTGGATCTCAGTAACTCTGTTGCGGTTTACTTCACCCTTGCAAAAATAACTTCTACTTGCTCTGAAGAAGCAGGGCAAATTAGTTATTCATACAGAGTAAATATCTGGGGCAGCAAATCTATTTAATAGCGCTGTAGGGGCAGTTACTATCTGGCTTAGTCTTACTAGATCCATAATATCTGTCTCAGTCTTACTATATATAATAGTGCTTCTCTCACTAGCTCCACTGGAGCAGTTAATTTTTCATTTGGCAAAGTTTATGACGAATATTGGGGCAAGTATTTTTTGTCAGTTCTTTTGGGACATTGTACAGTTACTTTATACTCTTTTTATTGCTTGCAGTATGTCAGAGCCCAAGGAAGAGAAGAAAACTAAGGACAATAAAGGCCACATACAAAACTTGTAATGCTAAAGTTGCAAACAGTTTGTCTGTATTTACAAAATGTTTGGACTTAGAGACTAGTAGAGCTACCACATCTACAGAGTTGCCCCCAGATCTTGAACCAAAGTAGGCTAAGGTTTCACTTGGTTCAACTGCCAAATTGGAGAGGGTTTTGGATAGATGGCTAACCCTCTAAAGACTCACTAAATCATTCACAAGACTCATCAGATGATGATGGTGAAATATCCAGTGATATCAGTAAACCCTCCTTGTCTATGGCAGAGGGGTCCACACATGATGACTGATTCAAAACAGGGCCGGTGTTAGCATAAGGCAAGATAGGCGGCCGCCTTAGGGTGCTGTAGCAGAGGGGTGGCGAAAAGGGGGGAGCCGGGAATTTTTTTTTTTCTCCATTTATTTTTTAGCTATATATCTGCCGCGAGGGCGCTGATTTACGCTACCAAGCTCTCCTTCGCGGTGTCCATGATGTGATATATCGTCCGCAGACTCTGACAGCCAGGGTGGCAATCCAGCTGATCTCCCGGCAGCTGTCACTCTAGTAATACAGAGCGCTGGGAGATTACATCATCTCCCAGCGCACTGCATTACTGAGTGTGGGAGCTTTAGCTCTGTGCCGGAGGAGGCACAGATCACTTGCCACGCTGCTAGACCACCAGGGACTCAAGGTAGGGCATCAAGGGGCATTGTGGAGACGAGATGAAGGGGCAATGTGGAGATGAAGGGGCTTTATGGGGCAATGTGGAGATGAAGGGGCAATGTGGAGATGAAGGGGGCATTGTGGAAGGGTCATTGTGGAGATGAAGGGGCATTGTTGAAGGGGCAATGTGTAGATGAAGGAGAAGGGGCAATGTGGAGATGGAGGGGCATTATGGAAGGGGCAATGTAGATATGAAGGAGAAGGGGCATTGTGGAGATGAAGGGGGCATTGTGGAGATGAAGGGAGCATTGTGGAAGGGGCAATGTGGAGATAAAGGGGCATTATGGAAGGGGCAATGTGGAGATGAAGGGAGCATTGTGGAAAGGGCAATGTGGAGATGAAGGAGAAGGGGCAATGTGGAGATGAAGGGGGCAATGTGGAGATGAAGGGGGCATTGTGGAGATGAAGGGAGCAATGTGGAGATGAAGTGGCATTGTGGAACGGGCAATGTGGAGATGAAGAGACATTATGGAAGGGAGCATTTGGAAGGGGCATTGTGGAGATGAAGTAGGCATTGTGGAAGGGGCATTGTGGAGATGAAATCGGCATTGTGGAAGGGGCATTGTGGAGATGAAGGGAGCAATGTGGAGATGAAGGGGGCATTGTGGAGATGAAGGGAGCATTGTGGAAGGGGCAATGTGGAGATGAAAGGGCATTATGGAAGGGGCAATGTGGAAGGGGCAATGTGGAAATGAAGGGAGCATTGTGGAAGGGGCATTGTGGAGATGAAGGTGGCATTCTGGAAATGAAGGGGGTATTGTGGAGATGAAGGTGGCATTGTGGAAGGTGCATTGTGGAGATGAAGGGGGGTATTGTGGGGATGAAGTGGCATTGTGGAAGGGGCATTGTGGAGATATGGGGGGCAATGTGTGTATTCTGTTAAGCTTATTTTTGTATTGGTAAAAAGGGAAAAAACTGTGGTTAGGCTTGGGACTCATAAAAATGTCATCTCTGCACTAACATTATGTTAGTGCAGAAATGAGATTATGATTGCTCAGCCCTGACCAAAATGTTTTTTTTCCCATTTTTACATTTTTTAGCGGGTGTTTTTTGGGGGTGGGGCAGCATTTCATCCATGGACCCAGGCAGCATAATGCCTTGGGCCGGCCCTGGCTAGAGAGCTGGGGTCTCTGACAGATCTGGCAGAATGGGACAGTGAAAACAGTAAGTCTTTTGATTTTAAACTTGGAGGCATTTAGGATGATGCCTAAAGTGATGTCTATGGACCAGACCCCACCTACAGTCAGGAGAAAGGGGAAAACATGTCGTTTTCTTGGTGTGATGGATGGTAATCCTACGTACTTTCAGATAAGGAAAATTCTTTCCGATTGGCTGGCTGAGTATTATGGGATGTGAAGGCCGGGGTACAATACATGGGAGAACTGTATACTGTCGAAGTATCCTTTAAATCCGTGGGGTAGCTGTATGTGGATATAGAGGTGCCCTGGGCAAGCAAATAAGTGCCCGATGAGTGTACACTGCAGTGAAGGTGTTAAGTGTTCTGGCAGGCAATGTTCTGGTTATGCTATTCTATGTGAGGAGTCAATCAATGCCCAGTCGGCGGGTGAATGGGTTGACACTAGAGCTATCAAAGCAGTCAGACTCTAGGCCACTTAGTATTTCTAGAAGTCCGGTAGGTCAACTCCCCTTAGTCTGAGAGAGAGTGTGTGCTTAGACTGAGAGAGAGAGAGAGAGAGTGTGTGTGTGTGTGTGTGTGTGTGTGTGTGTGCTTAGTCTGAGAGAGAGAGAGTGTGTGCTTAGGCTGAGTTGGGCAGTGTGGACAGTGTAAAATGGAATCTGTTGTCACTTTTTCTGCCTATGAGGAAATTGACTAGAGAGTAAGATGAGTGGGAGACTCCAGATAAATCTCTGGTTGTATCCAAGAAATGTGAAAGTATTTATCCTTTTTTCAAAGACAAGGTAGACCTTTTGGTCTAAACTTCCAGAAGTTGACCCTACAGTCTTCAGACTGTCTAAACATACTACTATACCTATTCAAACTATAGCAGCGCTTAAAGATCCCACGAACAAAAAGGTTGACACATTAGACAGACTATCAACCGAGCTTCATTTCCATCAGTAAGGATATGCAGAGCAAGTGAGACTTGGCAAACACAAATTATACAAGCCATACAAGATAACACGGCACATGAGAATGCCTGCAAGAAACCGGCTCCTATATAGGTGAAGCTGTCTTGAAGATAGCTAAAATAGCATCTAAATGTTCAGCTACAATGGTTACAGCAAGGCATACCTTGTGGCTTAAGATTTGGAATGCAGATTCCACTTCCAAAAAAGCTTTAGTATCCTTACTATTTAAAAGATCTTTACTATTTGATTCATAACTGGAAAAAAATTGTCAGTCATGCCACTACAAGTAAAATTACCTTTTTACCTCAGAATATACCAAAAAGATTTGATATCAGAAAAAATACTTCACTTACTAAGCTGGACCAGAAAACATTGAACCAATTTCTCAGAGTACCAAAGTTCAAGAAGGAATCAATCAAATTTGTGATAGCAGCCATGTAACCAGAGGGATTTCTGACAACTTTAGATACCAAAAATGCATACCTACCTACACATTCCAATATGGCCCAAACATTGGAAATGCCTCAGGTTTGCATACCAAAACCAACGCTTTCAATTTGTGGCACTGCCTTTTGGTCTACCCACAGCTCACCTCAGATCAATGGGAGTAGACCAGACTCCATATCTGTCATGCTCCTTCTAGACTACTCCTCCTACTAAAATCTTGATTGGCTGCTAGGCCTTTATCTACCTGGACCAGCCTCCTAGGCTTGCTCGATTTTCGCTCCAAGATCCTGAGAGATTCCTGTTTCAGCGTTCCAGAGCCTCTGATTTTCCATGTACCGACCTAACCTTGCTTCCTGACCACGTTTTTAGCCTTCAGCATTTGTCTTCGATTCCTTGAACCTTGACCCGACTCCCTCTTGACTACGACTCTGTCTGTTCCCCTGGTACCTTGCCTCGGTTCCGGCTTGACCTCTGCATTCCTGACCACGCTTCTTCCTACTCGCCTCCGCAACGAGAGTCCCCGCAGCCGCTTCACTTCTGGGCTTCTGCTACCGCTGAGATCCTCACCTCGACTCTTCCCTATAGTGAGTCCTGTCTTCTCGACTATCTGCTTCCCCGTTTCTTCGACTCCACACCTCAGGCTCGCCGATTGAGTCGGGTGCCATTACCGGTTCCACCTGTGACCGCCCCGGCCAGTCGAGGGTGTGGATGCTCAACTGCTCCCTACCTCTTGCCTGTCCAACCAATATGTATATATATATATATATAGTTCCCCACCTCCCCAGGGGCCAAGGGACCAAACTCTCATAACCGCTTCACACAAGCTCCAATCCTTACCTCACCGCAGAGACCGAAGGATTGCACATCAAACCTTACCTCCTCGCAGAGGCCGAAGGACGCACACTCTAATCCTTACTTCTTCGCAGAAGCTGAAGGAATCACACTCAATCATTACCTCTTCTCAGAGGCCGAATGAATCACATTGCATTCCTTACCTCTTTGTAGAGGCTGAAGGAATCTCTCTCAATCCTTACCTCTTCACAGAGGTCGAAGGAATCTCTCCATCTTTACTCTAAGTTTGTTATTAAAATTTATCCCGGCCCACAAGTACTTACATTCATCTCCTATCTCTCTTATTTATTTAGCGAGTCAGATTCTCATCAGCAAGCGGATATAGATACATGGTCCACACCCACAGGTCAGGATTAGCATCCTACCTAGGACCTCTTCATGATCTTTCATATCACAGGCTTATTCATCCTCAAGCTCCACCTTACAAGCACGGCACTTATTTCTGCATATTATTACTATATTATCTCCTAATTCAATCATCAGACATCAGCCACTTTTCAACTTTCTGTCACTTGATCCCTTCACTTAGATCAGTTCATCATCAGTATTCATTCAAGGCATCCAGCATCTTTAGCAGCATATGTCATTATGCTCTTTTTGGCTCTCTACATACTGCATACATCATCATATCAGGATTACTCAACATATTCGTCAGCCATCAAGCTATATTCAGATCGCTGCAGGATTTCATAATCTCGTCATTTCGCCACATTACAACATATTTTACCTTTAGCCCTGTGCTAGCCCGGCTCAGTCGTTCCTAGCTCACTCAACTGTCTCATCTAACGTAAGTCCATGTCTTTTTACACATCATCTAGAATAGTTTAGGTTTTCTTTTAGCACTACAGCTTCTCTTTCTTTACCGGAACAGCACTCACTACCTATCGAAAGAATCCCCGTGCGCTATCACTTCAAGACTGCAAGGTGACGCTCCTCTCGCATTCTTGCTTATATAGCTCTAGTACATTACAGGTTACGGCATTATTTCCAACACACACGTACGACCTTCAGTCTTTTTCTCCTCCTTTTTGGCCTCTAACAGGCTAACCACGTCGGCTCAACCCTGGGATTCGTTATATACCCAGGGAAGGCACATTTATTACTACATGTTCGTATTACAGACAGTCAGCTGTAAACCCTGACCACAAGTAAATTATAAGAGCCTTGGATGTACGATGCAAGTGCCTTCTAACTTGTTGAAGCCTTGATTTAAATATGGATTTTAACCACTTGTATGTTAAAGAGATATCTGACTAATTTTCTTCAACATTAGCTGTAGACCTCTCCAACATTCAGGGGTTTCAAAGCCCCAATAAGTTAGTGAGTAGTTTATATGTCCCCTATGGTGCAGTTGGTTTGTTGCTGATTTGTTGGTACATAAAACCCAGAGTGCACCTACATCACAGACCACTCCAGCAGATAAGAGATCCCAATTCTGGTTGAAGAAAAAACATGTTTCTGTATTCTAAACCTAAATATTAATTTAATTAATAATCACACACTACATATAGTATGGGTCTATTACTGACCCCTGAGGTTCATATACTAAAGCAATATCAGGCATCCAGATTAACAGCAAGGGTCCCATATGTGGCACTAAACTCCACCAAGGACCAACACATTATGGGTCTGAAAAAAAAGCAGATTAACCCCTTGGATTCTAAAGAGTTCTCCAATGCACTGTGAAGCATTGGAGACCTCTCTAGCATAGGGTTGTCAAGTCATCAGCTTAACTCTTTGAATGCCAGTAAGATGTCAAACACATAGCTCTCTGGCACCCAAATGTTAAAATTAGACGCTTACGAAAAATGCATGCTGCGTGGATTCGCAGGGAACACCGAATCTCAGTAATAATCAATCATAAGTGCCTATTTTAATAGATTAATCTGACAACCCTACTCTAGCACCCAGGGAATAAGGTAGAACAGTATAAGTATAAAAGGAGGTATTCGAGGCAAAAGAAAGATGATTTGTACTTTATGGGATGCAAACAGGATGTGAGATGTGGTAGAAGGAAATGATCTCCTCTTTCCTATTGTACCAGAGAACAGACTGGGCGCAGCAGGTAAACACTCTGAGGGCCACATATGTCCCACGATTATACTAAAGTAGGGTGACCATATGTCCTAGATTGCCTAGGACAGTCTCAGATTTTAAATGTGTATCTCTTGTCCCAGAAGTCCCCTTCTGGGACAATACAAAGTCCTGGAATGAAGACTCCAGTGCACAGAGTTATAAACCCTAGAAGGAGAGCTACCTATTGTCTACTGTGACAGGAAGTGATACCTCTGCTGGGCTACAAGAAAATGGCTTCCAGACAGAGCTCTATACACAGAGGGAGATCTGAGCCTTGATCCTGACAACAACTGGTGGTTTAAGCACAATTTTATTTTAGTGTAATGCTAATCCAAGACTTTGGATGTGATGTACACTTTCTTGTAGCTCTTCACAGGAGACTCTTTGTGTCACATCAGCCAATGGTCAGTTCCCCTCTAGTGTTTAGACCTCTGTGGTATGATCTTGTCTTCGCAGTGTCCCTGAAAGGCAGAATTCAAATGCGGTCACCCTATACTAAAAAGAACTAGACCACATCTGTGGTAATCCAACTGCACTTCTGTTTGACCTCAAGGAGGAAACAGCATGTGATGTACCTTACTTGTAGTAATTAAATCAAACTATGACAGTAATGCCATAATAAAACAAACTGTATCACAATACAACCATAACTGATTATAAAAAAAAGATCTGCTATGCTACTTACTCCTTTGAGTGCCACAGTCAGGGCCAGATTTAAATCCCAGGCACCCCTAGTCAAGGCACTCTAGGCACACTTAGCTCTGCTCAGGGCCACACCCTCACTGTTCACATGACTCCACCCCTAATCCTATCCACTGTTTCTTGCCACAAAAAATACTCTTGGCCTATAACAAGCAAGGAAAAAAAATTCCCCTTGGATGCTAGAGGCATCTCCAAGGGGTTACCATCCAAAGCATTAACACAATCTCTGGCAAAATTGCATGTTGTGATTTGTAAATATAAGGCATAGCAAGGCATTTAACAGTGCATAGTCTGAAAAATCCTTGTGCTTAAGAGATAGCGTATACATTTTATGTCAGGATTTATGTGGAAGCTTTCTTATTGACTGACATCCCTAGCCACAATTTGTTCACATCCAGAGATAGTGTTGTCCCATTGTACACGAAAACTAATTAGAAAAATCAGGTTACTGCATTGCGGTGCAATAGTAATAGCTTTTAAATGTTGTCAATTTATCATCAGAATCTCCTGGTGGTTCCTTGGCCAGCAGGTTAGTCTGATTAAGTACAGTCACAAAGCAAAGACTAAGCGATATATATCCAGAATCCACTCACCGGCTTCTTTTATGTCCAGATTTCTTCTTCTTTCTTTTCTTTGGTGGTGGTGAGACTGAACTGCTCAGCTTTCTTTTTGTCCTATGGGAAGGAAGGGAATGGCAAAATCCATATTACTAATGGTCTTGAGCAACAAAAAATAGCTTAAAGGAGCAGTACATATTTTTATGTATGAAAAAATATATGTTACTAGTGTAAAAGCCCATGTACACAGGCCAAGGTCCAGGTGATGTTAACTCTTTGAGTGCCAGAGGGGTACGCAACACATTGCGAAGCAATGCATTGCATACTCCTTTGGCACTCAAAGGGTTAAGCAGCCGCTACCTCAATGCTCCACACGATGCAGTCTTGCTTCGCCTCACTCACGCGATGCAATCATGCCCAGTAGAGACTGCCGGAACGCTCTCAGTCTCTACTGCGCATGACAGCTTCTGACAAACATCCTAGCAAATTATTATATAGGATAGGGTTTTTCCTGTCAAGTAAAAGATTTTACAGCTCATACTGTTAGCAGCAGTACCAACAGGTGACTGAAAGGCAAAGTTTTTTATAATGCATTCTATAGATGTTAAGTAACTGACTACGTCTTTTCACAGTAACAGGAACAGCACCCCCTAGTGACCATACTAAAACAAAAATGAGTCTGAGCTGAAATAACTTTTAAATGAAATCTTTTCCTAGTTATATGTGTTTTCAAAATAATAGTTTAAGTTATTTACAGGTCTCTATTTCAAGTCTGTATTTAGTTCCCACCCACTGACAATAGGTATCTACAGTTCAATTGGGAAAAGAAACAGAATAAATTCTCATCAATATCCTTTAGAACAAAGTACGTCTTTTCAGATACTAAAGTGCTATGCCCTGCCATAGAGCTCAACAGAATTGCAGTGTAAAAAAAAAACATTTATTTGAAAAAAGCACTTTGGACTTTTTGTACCCAGTGAGTGCTGTGCATTTCACCCAGGATGCATTTCATCCAGCATGGAGTGTGTATCTGGGTATGGCACGCACTCACACACACGCACAATTATTTAACCCCTTGAGAATAAGCAATATTCTGCACATCCCTGTGAGCATCAAGGAGTTAAATGAGTATTATGGGTAAAAGTAGTATACCACAATGCCTGGCTGATTTATCTTCTCAGAATGTAATAATGGGCTAACTGGCTCTCCAGCTGTTAATGGATTACAAATAACTGGCTCAGAATGATGGGAGATATAGTCCAACAACAGCTGGAGAAACACAAATTACCCATACTAATAAATCTGACTGCAAAAAAATGCTGGTTCAAACAATGAAGAATAGATGGACTGTACGACTTGGGAATAAGTGGCACTGAGAAATGAAATGAGCTAGAAAATTGAACGATCCAGCCAATTCCCAGTGGAGATAAGGTAATGGAGACTAAATCTTATTGGCGTCATTCATCTGAAAGTCTGATGCACAATTTAGTACATTAGCTTAATAATCTAACTAGTAATGTACTGCAATGTGTTCCCATTACTGCAAAAACAATCTGAAGACAGTGACATTAGTAGAGGTCCTGAAACACCAGAACCATTAGTTGCATTTTGTGTCTGTAGTGGTGGCAAAAGCAGAGCACAAAAATATATGTATCAAAGATAATACTAATAACCCATAGAGACACTGACACCTATATTGTTATCCATTTGATTGCAATAGCATACCTTTCAAGTGTCCCTCTGTAGGAGGGACAGTTCCTCTTTTAGACCCACATCCCTCTGTCCCTCTTTCCCACCCTGATGTCCCTCTTTTTAGGAGATCAGACTGTGTGGTGTGAATATAAGTATATCACACTGCTCTACAGCAATAAAACTCACATTAATGTTTGTTTAAATGTCATTCTATGTGTTTATAAATTAGTCTGTAAATAAAATACGTTGGTGTTGTTATAAGTCATTTATTAGGTTACACAAGGAGGTGTCAATAGGTCATGAAATAGCCTAAAAATTCTCGGTAATGCCCCGCCCACCAGCCACGCCCCCAACAACACCCCATAAAACACAAGTGTCCCTCTTTGTCCTTTTGAAATGTTGGGAGGTATGCAATAGGGGTGTTCAATGTATTGTGTGCTCAAAGAGAGCAGAAGACTGTCCAATACATTTCAAAGCAATAAATTGGATTCTCTGCTGCTGCTAAAAGGTTTACTGGTTTATTGATTGATTTTAACCTTTTGAGTACCAGAGGGGTATCCAATGCATTGCTTTGCAATACATTGGATACTCCTTGCATTCAAAGGGTTAAATGACAATAAATATAAAAATATGGGACGCAGCAGATTAATTTCAGCAGAAGAGGTTCAATTAAAGTATGGTATGCTGATCTAGCAATACAACGTTTATGGGATTGTTGAAAGGTTGGCAGCTGACCATTTGATAATAAGCTTTAGAAAATACAGATATGGATTACATTCTTACAGAAAATGAGATTTCTTGATTAGGTGGGAAGGGCCTGATAACAAGCTGTGTTACTGTATACAAAGTTATCTACACTAATGCAGAGTGGGCAGCCTGAAGCTCTCCAGTTGTTCAGCATACCTCCCAAGTGTCCCTTTTTAGGAGGGACAGTCCCTCTTTTTGACCCAAATCCCCATGTCCCTCTTTTCCACCCTGATGTCCCTCTTTTTAGGGAATCAGACTTTATGGTGTGCATATCAGTGTATAATTTTGTTCTACAGCAATAAAATGCACATTAATGTTTGTTTAAACTTCAGTATATCCTATATAATAATTCGTTAAGTTGTGTGTAACTCCCGACATGCGCAGTAGACACTGCTACGCATGCGGCAGTCATGTGCAGCAGAGACTGCCCGCGCCGCATCTGATACAGAGCTGGGCGCTCCGAAGGAGCGTCCAGCTCTGTATCAGCCTGGCACGGGCAGTCTTCACTGCGTGTGACTGCCCCGCAACCGGCTGCCAGAGGCACTGAGGCCCGTGTAACGGGCTGTTCAACTAGTGTGTTTATAAATCAGTCTGTGTAAATAAAATACTTTGGTATTGTTATAAATCATTTATTAGGTTACACAAATAGCTGTCGATAGGTCATGAAATAACCTAAAAATGTTTGGTAATGCCCCACCCACCAGCCACACCCCCACATCCACTACCTGAAACAAAAGTGTCCCTCTTTAGCCATTTTAAATGTTGGGAGGTATGGTTCAGGACTACATATTCCATCATCCTCAGACAGACAACAGCTAGGTGGTTACCATAACTAAGGCTAAGGGGACTCGAGTTCCCCACCACTGCACTAGAGGCAGAACTGCCCATTGACTACTGTGATAAAAAACTGACACCACTGCAGGACAACAGAAAAATGGATACTAAGCCAACAATGATTACTATGAGGATGGATAATGAGCATGCAACAACCTAAAACTAGAACAGTAGTATGCAATCTTTGGCTCCCTGGCTGTAGAGGACTACAACTCTCATCATCTCCAACCAGCCAATGTTTGATATGATTTTTAGCCTCCAGAAGCTGGAGACCAAAAGTTACTTTCCACTGCACTAGAAGAAAACAAGAATGCAGCGCCTGCTTTGGCATCAGGAAGGAGAACTTAGTCCTCCCTCTCGTCTATAGAATTGTGTGCGGCATTATGATAACAGGCAGTGTCGATGCACGTAACTCATTGAGTGCCAGAGGAATATGTAATGCATTGGTTTGCAATGCGTTGCATACTCCTCTGCCACTAAAAAGGGTTAAAATATGGAAAAGAAACAAAATTCACAGTGCTAACTCACATTAACGTATATATTTAATTTGCTGATATAAATTGAGAACTGAAGTGAATAAATATAAATAGAAGCAAGAAATGTGGGAGTTTTCCAAGCTCCCTGAAATTAGGCCGAAGCCTAAACAAAAGCCCAAAACAAATCTGCGCTCCTCCATACAGACTATTCAATTGCGAACCCTGTGTAAAGGATATATTATACCACTTTACTAAAATTGAGGTCTTCGTTGCATAGTTTGGACAAAATATGTTTAAGCTCGCTTGCCACATCAAGGCACCCCAATATTAGGCGAGTACCTAACTAGTCACACAGTCATTCCTATCTAAATTAAAAATGCGCCTGACAATTGGCAAGCTGAGATTTCTTGTATGTAATGTGTTGGGTCTATTTTTTTTTTTAAATGTTCTTAAAATAGACCCAATGCATTACATATAAGAAATCTCAGCTTGCCTTGATGTGGCAGGCAAGCTGAAACATATTTTAGCCAAACTATGCAACGAAGACCCCAAATTTACTAAAGTGGTATAATATATGCATTACACAGGGAGAGCAGGAATGCAAATTTGTTTTGATTTGTGTTAAAATATGGACCATGTCTTATAAAACATGGAGTAAATTTGGGGCAAATCAACCTTACTAGAAAAAATGCCCATGTATTTAAAAGGGAGCTGTTTAACAAATCTCCAGTGAATCAGTTCATAGTAGATCTCTACCATTCAAGGCGTTAAAATTCACATTTAAACCATTGGGAATTTGGTGAAATCTTAGTTCCTCCCAGTAAGTTTACTCTAGAAATACTCCACTTTACTTTTGTGATGGAAGCAGCACCACCTATGGAGCAGAATAAAAATTACAGTTTAACTAAACAAAAAAACTTTGCTGCTCTTTTAAGTAAGAAATAACACCTACTAATTAGCGCCAATTTTACTTATTATGGTCTCGACGATATTGTCCTTGGTTCAAAAGAGGACACAGCCAGTCAGTCCTGTATGTCATGTCTATAGAGGAGGACATGGAAGTTGCTAGCATTTTACTTGTCTGAAGCAGGCAGAATGCATGAGCCTACATAATAAGATTACCAAAGCAGTGTGCAGATTGTGAGGTCCTGTGGTCCTGCTACCAGCTGTCATGTCAGCCCCATGGACATGCCATCCAGGACTGAATGAAGAGCTGATATATTGATCAAAGGCCCAGGGGCAAATTCACAGTGGCCATTCAGATTTAATGGTCACAGTAAGGTGTTAGTTCTCCTTTAAAGGGATAATACTTCGTTTTAACTTTATTTTATTTTGTAGGCATTAAAAAAACATAAAGAATGATATAAGTATTATCTCTCAAACCTTTATGATTTAAGAGATATTCACAAGCAAAGTTTCCCCCTCCCGTCCCTTTTACCTAGTGTAAGCCATCTCTTCTCAGATGTGGAATGCAGTCCATAGACCAGACAGATAACAGAAGGGGACACTCTTATTCCTATGAAAACAATGAAAGCCCTGCCCCCTTGACAAGCTTTTCAGCTTTTTCCCTTATCTTAATTGAAGATTGTCCCTCTCTGCAGTCTACCTGGGCACCTCCCTTCTACTCTAGCTGAACAGTGTGACATCAGTAAAAGGGGTGGGAGGGGGACTCTTTGTCATTGAATTACTCTGGAACTACAACTCTGACAGAATTGAAATAACACTCTCCAAAGTCCAAATACTATGATGATTAATTAGAGCTGCTTTTATTATGAAACATTACTATCCCTTTAACTGTACTGTGTTGCTTTGACAGCTTTCATGGTAAGTCTTACAATTATCAGGATTTAATTCCAAGTGCACAGCCTCATGTATATCAGAGACCTAAAGAACACTGAGACCCGGGAGGATTAAATCACTGCTCCAATTTGCTGCCTCTAAAGAGATAGCTCTTGGCTCTTTATATGACAAACACATAATAGTATTAACCTTTTAATCCTTATGCCTTTAGAAGCAAAGAATGGAGCTTAAGCACCAGTCAGGGCTCAGAAGAGAAGTACTGTTGTGTCTGTGTGTGCCATCCTCATGTGCCTTCTGTTGTCCAGGGCCACTAATCTGTCCATCTCTAAATTATTGATTTTTTTTATCCAGCTTTATGAATGGCAAACTATACCCTTAGATATATACATCTGAATCCATAATTACAATACTTATTCATGTATTTTACCAGGAAGAATACATTGAGATTTCTCTCGTTTTCAAGTATGTCCTAGTAAAGAGTTAAAATATAATATACTAGTTGAAGAGCCCGTTACACGGGCCACTGTGCCGAACGGTCGCGGTGCAGTCATGCGCAGTAAAGACTGCCTGTGCCGCAGCTGATACAGAGCAGGGCGATCATTCCCCGCTCCGTATCAGCCTCAGCGCGGCCAATCTTTACTGCGCATGATTGCACCTCTCGCAGTCATCTCTACTGTGCCTGACGGCTTCTGACAAACTTTAGCGAATTATTATTATATAGGATAGCTCAAATAATGCAAAATGATAATGAATACAATATATAAAATGTCCCAAAGAAGTTGCACAGCTGGAGGCAAACTGAACTCCATCTGGTCATTTAAGCCTCTGAGTGCCCGAGCGCTATCCAAAGCATTGGTTTGCAATGCACTGGACACCCCTCTGGCACTCAATGGGTTAACATGGTTGGTCTCTACTGAATCAGATCAAGGACAAGCATGCAGAGGACTGACTATGGGGGGGTTTCTCTTGTTTTAATTCGGAAGAGACCACCTGTAAGTTTCAGCAGGCAAGATGGTATTCAGTACACCTAGTTGATATACTGACTATATAAACCAGTGGTTCTCAACCAGGGTGGCGTGGCACTTTAGTGTGCCTTTAGCACCAGCTCAGGGTGCCTCACTTTTCCCATGAAGATTTAAACAAAGTTGATGATGTTTATTTTCTAATGTGCATTTATGAAAATCATTATGCACAATATGCTCCTTATTGTCATTTTCACTTTGAGACCTAATAATAATACATTCATGTATTGTTCCTTTCAGTAAGCTCTTGAGAAATGACATATAAATTCCAGGGGCGCCCTGAAAATTCCAGATTGCATGTTAGGGGTGCCTTGAGTGAAAAAAGTGTGCGAACCACTGATATAAATTATTTGAATGATATATTATATTGTAACTAGTGGAAGAGCCCGTGTACACAGGCCACAGTGTCAGCCAGTCGCGGTGCAGTCATGCACAGTAGAGACTGCCCGCTCCTCAGCTGATACGGAGCGGGGTGCTCCGAATTCAGACCAGGGTCCTCTCTGTGCACCTGAAGATGTGCCGAGAGGACTCCGGTCTGACTTCAGAGCACCCCACTCCGTATCAGCAGCGGCGCGGGCAGACTCTACTGCGCATGACTGTGTCATGACTAACTTTTTAGTGAATTATAATATAGGATTAGCTATATAGAGTTTAATGTACAGTTCCCCTTTAAATTCTCCCATGAGAAAAGGTAGCTTTATAAATGTTTTTGATGTATGACACACTCTCAAAAGTGTCAAAGGGTTAAATTGTGAGGCAATGCACTGCAGACCTTTCTAGCATTCAGGGTAATAAAAGAACCATTTAAATGAATGAAAATATTTATTTGACCCCTTTGATTCATTTGGTTTGCCCAGCTTGCTCTACTTTTGGCTTTGTACATATATATATATGGCTTTATGTAGAACACGAAAATGTATACAGCACCATAGGGGACAAAAAAAAATTCAAGGGGTTAACCCTTTCATACCTCTCAACATTTTAAATTGTCAAAGAGGGACATTTGTGTTTTAGGGGGTGTTGCTGTGGGCGTGGCTGGTGGGCGGGGTGTTACTGAGAATTTTTAGGCTATTTCATGACCTATTGATACCTCCTTGTGTAATCTATTAAATGACTTATAACAAGATCAAAGTATTTTATTTACACAGACTAATTTATAAACACATTTACTGATGTTTAAACAAATATTAATGTGAGTTTTATTGCTCTAGAGCAGTATGATATACTTATATACACATCACACAATCTGATCTCCTAAAAAGAGGGACATCAGGGTGGGAAAGAGGGACAGAGGAATTTGGGTCTAAAAGAGGGACACTTGGGAGGTATGCCCTTTGAATACCAGAGGGGTGCGCAAAGTAAAGGCCCCAATTAAACTGATGGAAATTTGGGGAATTGCAACCCCCCCGCCCCATGGTGCAGTTGCTATTACCCACAATTGTTCATATTTTGCTTTTTGCATGAAGCACATAGTCTACTGTATTCCAAACAATCTTTCTTGTGTTTTGCTAAATTGTTCCTGTAGGTCAGTTCGCCGGTACATTAATCTCTTCTGGTTGACATCTCTGCTCAGCAGTACCTCAAATATATTCAGTTTTCATTTCACAATCTAATATCTTCTTTTTCCAACACATTCCCTATACAGCGTTTCTCTGCAATTGCCATACATTATCTCTTGTCGTTATTTTTTTCTAAAAGTCTAATGCCTCCACTCCCAGTTCAGCCCTCCTTTCTATTCCGCTTGTCCTCTAACAAGCTGCATTAATAATGAAAGTTATTACACGACAGAGGGCAGACATTTTTCAGCATTTAAAGCATTTAATCAGAGCCCGTTAAAAATCAATCATCTTCAGTTGCACATGGAGAGAGGATCTATCTCATCTCCCCTATGACCAGCAATTTGCTGCTTCAATTCCTGCATCTTACAAGCAGACATTGAAACAGCCATTTTTTAATGATCAGCCAGTGAACAGCTTGTCCTTGTGATCCCTTCCCTCACACCCTCTTTAGACAAATGCTGCTTATAAGATCAAGCAAGAACAGAGCTGCTTTCTTATGATCTTGGGGCATATTCAATTAGGGTGACCACATGTCCTGGATTGCCCGGGACAGTCCTGGATTTTAAGCGTGTGTCCCTGTCCCAGGCAGCCCCCTTCTTGGACAATAGGAAGTCCCTGAATGAAGACTGCAGAGCACAGAGAGCTATATACTAGAAGGAGAACTGCCCATTGTCTACTGTGATGGGAAGTGTGTCTCTGTTGAGCTACAAGAAAATGTCTTTCAGACGCAGCTCAAAACACTAAACTGAGCCTTGATACAGGCATCAATCAGTAGCTGCAGTGCATTTTGTGTTGTAGTGAAATGCTACTCTAAGGCTTTGGGCTTGATATACATTTTCTTGTAGTCCACCACAGGCATCACTTTCTGTCACAGAAGTCAATGGACAGTTCTTCCTCCAGTGTTTATAACTCTGTGGTGTGCTCTTCTCTCTGCAGTGTCCCTGAATGGCAGAATTGAAATGTGGAAACCAACTGCACCATAGTGGACAAATAAAAATTCTCCAAACTCCAAGAGGTTTAAACCCCTTGACTGCTAGAGGGGTCTCCATTGCCCAATCATGTCATATCAGTGCTCACATAAGAAATGTTGTTGTGAGTATCTCTCCATCGTTGGAACAGGAGTAGCGATGATCAGCTTCTTATGTGAGCACTCACATGATTACATAAACTAGCATAATAGGCTAGCGAGTAATACAGTGATCTCTGCCGAGCAGAAATCAAGCAGCAATTGAGAGTACAATAGAACTATGTGTTTGTGCTTGAGGAACCAGGTAATGGTGGGTAAAGATGACTTTTTTGTTCTCTTTGGGTCTTATATCACTTGCCCCACTTTCACCATTCTGCCTCCATCTTTTCCCAGTCTCCTTCTTCTATCCCATTCCATCCTGCCTTCTTCTTCTTTCCCATCCCATCAATAGGGTTGCCACCTTTTCAACAAAAAAAATACCGGCCATGGTATTCCCTCCATAGACTTAACATTGGACAGAAGCCAATTTTTTACCGGCCTGGCGGTAAAATACCGGCTGGGTGGCAACACTACTCATCAACCCTTTTTCTTTCTTTCTTTCTTTCTTTCTTCCCAGGATTCCATTCCTTTTCTTTCCTATCTTCAAAGACATGGGTGCGGAAATGGCTGTGGCCATGGACAGGGCTAGAGGAGGCTAGGGTTGCTTTATCTAGGTGCACCTTTGATGTAAATCCGAGCCTGGTTTGTATGTTAATTCAAGAGCATAGGTGAACAGGGAAACAGCAGAGGCCACAAACCCGTAAGAGGTAATGTTAACACTCAGATACCTTTATGATGTGAGCAAACTGAACACACTGCTAATACAGTAGCAGATACTCATTTGTATGACCTTAAGGCTGGTGCATTAAATGGGAAATATACTCTAGGAAAACTGTCTGTAGTTAATGTAACACATAACCTTATCTAGGTAGGTGTCCTTCATACATTTAGTCAGGTATATCTTTCTATCTAACTATCTATCAAACATTTTTGCATTATATCTGCAGCTGACTGTATGTAGTGATTTCTATTGAAGTCTTCCTAGAGATCAGGCTACCAGGCCACTTCTTTCAGATCTTCCTGTCTGAGTACCGATGCACAGGGCACCTGTCTAGGTTAGACTTTCTGATAAACATATTAAGAGCCATATATTCTTTGGGTATTATTCTCCTTTAACTGGCACACAAAGGGTTAAGAAGTGCTTGAGTAAATCTGAGACAAACCAACTGCACCACAGGTGACACAACTTTCCCAAAATGTCCATTGATCTAAATAGGGCTTTTTAACAAAATGAATGCTAAAGAGGTCTCCAATGAATTCTAAAGCATAACAGGAATTATCTGTCCTGGATGGTGCACTGGTTTGCTCCAGTTCCTAGTACATCAGCCTCTCAGTGTTCACTTTAGGAGTAGTCCAACATACAGCTATGAAATATATTCTCTGTTTATTAGATTATTTATATGGACCCTTGGACTGATGCTGTATATCATAAAAATAATAAAAGTGTTGGATACCTCTCTGGGTTAAACCACACTCCTTGGGTTGTTTACATGAAGTTAGAGTGAACTGATAAAAAGAACTCCTCCCAGTGAAACACAGAGTGAAACACAAAGGGCCATACTGAAAAATACAGTGGATCAATTCTGAATCCAGCCAACAGCACCACTGGGGACAAAATGTGCCTTTTATCTCCCTCAATGCTAGACATCTTAAATTAAGACATTTAGCATTGCATTTGTCATAGACTTTACTAAGACTAACTGGATCAATTGTGGAGAAAACCAACTGTACCATTGGGGACAAATCCCTCCCCCCAATTTCCCAATGATTTAAATAGGGATTGAACCTCATAAGTACTCCAGTGTATTGTTTTGCAATTATTGGGGGGTGGGGGGGGGGTCGCTAACATTCTAGGGTTAAAAGCTCCATTTAATCAATGAGAATGTTTATTTGTTCATTATGATGCAGTTGATATGAGTCAGAATTTACTTGGTATTCGTGGTCCACATAGATACAGACATAGAGAGTCAATTGTAGGAAAAGAGAGGAAGGCAAGTAGTCCCAAAAGCAGGGTAAGTTAACCCTTTGAGTGCCATAGAGGTATCCAACGCATTGAAACGCAATGCGTTGGATACCTCTCTGGCACTCAAAGGGTTAAAACAGAAAAAAACAGACAGTGACCAAGAAAACACAGGTACACACAAAAGATAGACAATAAAGGTACTAACAAAAAGACAGACACTAGGGGGCGATAAAGAGTGGGACTACTGTACAACATACACAAATATAATGTTTAGGACAGAAAAAAACTGCTGTTGAAATTGAGGGCAAGAAATAATTAAATGAGTATAAAAGAAAGATACACCTGATGAGAAGGTCAGATCCTCCTCTGTCTATTATAATTATTACTTAATCTTATATGACAAATCAGTACATTACTTTATACTGCAAGCTCTCTAGCTCTCTCTAAATCTTGTATCAGTTTGCCTGGGTATGTAATTTATATTTGTTTATTGCTGCTTAACTATACAGGGATCTCCAAAATCTTTGCACTTAACCTTTTGAGTGCCAGAGTGGTAAGCAACGCACTGCATACCCCTCTGGCACTCAAAGGGTTAAATAATAATAATAATAATAATAATAATTATTATTATTATTAATAATGTCATATCTGAGGTTCTGGCATTCATAAAGAGCCTTTAGCTCAGGCCTGGGCATTATGAGGCCCTCCAGCTGCTGCTGGACTACAAATCCCATAATCCCCCACCACCAAGCAACTGGAGGGGGGATGATAAAATGCTTAGTTCACTGGCAGCTGGAGAACCTCATGTTGCCCAACCCTGCTTTAGCTGAAATTCCAGTAATATAGACTGAATGGTCACTCTTCAATCTGTGCTTTTTTTACCACTTTTTTGCATTATAGGGCCCCTGTAAAAAATCATACTCATATCCGGTGCCAAAAATGACTGTGAGATATAATAATCACACCTAGCATTTATATATAGTGTCTTTCTTCCAGTGGGACTTGAAGAACTTTCAGCACACACTCTTAGAATTAACCAAATCAGCAGCTGAATTATAGATATTCATACCCATTTATCAACTTCAGAAGGATGAAGGACTAAGCTGATCCTGGTGGGATTCAAACCTGTAACCTTGAGGTTTGAACAAGTTCTATAGTCAGTGTATTTAACACTGAGCTATCTCACAAGGCTTGTGCAAAGTGCTTCACAGTGAATCAAGGGGATGAAAGCCCCATTTAAATGAATCGGATGTTTTGAAAACATGAATTTCTCCACTATGATTCAGCTGTTTTACTCCAGAATTGCTCTTCTTTATCTTGATGAATAAGACCCCAATTGGAAACGAATGTGGAAATGGACCTGAAAATGTTTTTTGGGTAATCGTTTCTCTGATCACTTTCATGGAGTTTGAGAATGATTTTGCATAGTGATCAATGGGTTTGTAGATGTTCTACGTACAGAAACATTTACATGCGTTAACCCTTTGAGTGCCAGAGGGGTATACAATGCATTGCTTTGCAATGCGTTGCGTACCCCTCTAGCACTCAAAGGGCCATATGTTCAAAGAAGTAGCAAAATAGCTTTTGTCGTTTGTAACGACTTTTCAAAGTACAGTGTCGTTGGGATCGTTAATATTTTCAGAGAGTGTCGGTTGTGACTGGAAATATGTCGTTTGTCCTGACTGAAACTGTCGTATGTAACAACAAAAAATGACTTAACTAACGACAAAAATGTCTGTCTTAACTAAAGACAAAAATTCTCACATTCAGAACACATCCCCTCCACTTTTTTCTTAACGTACAAATTTTGTCTTTTGAAAGACTTTTTTTGTCATTAGTTACAAATTTTCTTTCCTTTATACAACACTTAAGAATAGTTTAGCCACTCCCTTGCCCCGCCCCTTTGCCTGTCAATTCTGGAGTCTTTGTCGTACACAACGGACATTACTAGTATTTTGTTGTATACTCTATAGAAAATATGTAGTTCATGCATACGACTTACAGTATTTTTGTCTTTCATACGACAATTTTTTGTCATTATCCCTCTGAATATACGGCCCAAAGGGTTCATCTCTTCCTCTTCCCGAGCTGTTGATGGACTACACCTCCCATCACCCTCAGCTGACCAACTGACAGATCGCCAATTATTGTGAATGTTGGTCTTTTGTGTGTTAACGTCTTATAGATTTTTAAAATGTTTTGAATAAGCATTTTACTATTGCAATGCATTATATTCAGACCAATGGCCTATCATGTATTTCCCTAAGACTCAACAGCAGGCAAGATTTGTCTGTAGCCTTTGGGATTTGATGCCCAGCTAGCATAAGCTTGAAGGTAACAACATTAGACTCCATGCATAGACAAAATGTTTGCTGCAACTTTTGTTTAGTGTATACTGACAAGGACAATCGGTTTTCTGTCAAAATTTACAGTGGAGGAGTTTATCTGTTTGCCAGTTTTACAAATAAAGTTGTGGCCATTTATAGTCCATATTCATTCGGTGTGTTATTTGTGGGAGTTGTGAGCAGGATCATACACAGTAGTGAATACAGGTTTTCATATCTCCCTGGCACTCGTAGGGGTTAAAAAGGGTTAAGAAGGGTAAAAGAAACCCAACCCCATTTCCTCCCATTGCAATGTTATTAATAATTTTAGAATCTTTTTTAGTGTTGAGCGAGCATGCTCGGCCGATGCTCGGATCGGCTCGAGCATCGCTCTGCTCGGCACATGGCGGTACTCGTACGACTACCGCATGTGCTCGCCCCCCATGTTCGGGTCTCCTCCCCGCACGTTTTGCGGCTGCTGCGCAGCCAATAAACGTGCAGGGAGGCTCTGACATCGGTGTAATGCCAGCAGCCATGTTGGCTGCTGGCATTACACTGATTGGCTGGCCAGAACCCGTGGTCGGGTGCTGTATAGCACCTGACCATCGAGTTCGGCTCAGTCTTAGACAGGGAGAGCTGAGGATAGGAAGGGAAAGGCAGTGTAGGGAGGAAAACAAGCAAAATTGTGAAAAAAAAGAACCAAAAGTCCTTTTTAGGACTACTGTGTGTGGGGGCAGCAGGTTATTTTGTGTGGGGGAAAAAAAAAAAAAAAAAAATATATATATATTCTGTTTAGTGTGCAAAGTTACAGATTAGAGCACATTCTGTTTAGTGTGCACAGTTGCAGATTAGAGCACATTCTGTTTAGTGTGCAAAGTTGCAGATTAGAGCACATTCTGTTTAGTGTGCAAAGTTGCAGATTAGAGCACATTCTGTTTAGTGTGCAAAGTTGCAGATTAGAGCACATTCTGTTAAGTCTTCAAACTAAAATATCAAAGTCACATATTCCATTCAGTGTGCGTCGCCGCAGTTTAGTAGCACATTCTGTGTACTGTGCAGAGTTGCAGAATAGGAAGAAATACTGTTAAGTCTTCAAACTAAAATATCAAAGTCACATATTCCATTCAGTGTGCTTCGCCACAGTTTAGCAGCACATTCTGTGTACTGTGCAGAGTTGCAGAATAGGAAGAAATACTGTTAAGTCTTCAAACTAAAATATCAAAGTCACATATTCCATTCAGTGTGCTTCGCCGCAGTTTAGCAGCACATTCTGTGTACTGTGCAGAGTTGCAGAATAGGAAGAAATACTGTTAAGTCTTCAAACTAAAATATCAAAGTCACATATTCCATTCAGTGTGCTTCGCCGCAGTGCAGCAGCACATTCTGTGTACTGTGCAGAGTTGCAGAATAGGAAGAAATACTGTTAAGTCTTCAAACTAAAATATCAAAGTCACATATTCCATTCAGTGTGCTTCGCCGCAGTTTAGCAGCACATTCTGTGTACTGTGCAGAGTTGCAGAATAGGAAGAAATACTGTTAAGTCTTCAAACTAAAATATCAAAGTCACATATTCCATTCAGTGTGCTTCGCCGCAGTTTAGCAGCACATTCTGTGTACTGTGCAGAGTTGCAGAATAGGAAGAAATACTGTTAAGTCTTCAAACTAAAATATTAAAGTCACATATTCCATTCAGTGTGTGTCACCGCCGTTTAGCAGCCTATTCTGTGTACTCTGCACAGTTGCAGACTAGGAAGAAATACTGTTAAGTTTTCAAACTAAAATATTAAAGTCACATATTCCATTCAGTGTGTGTCACCGCCGTTTAGCAGCCTATTCTGTGTACTCTGCACAGTTGCAGAATAGGAAGAAATACTGTTAAGTTTTCAAACTCAAATATTAAAGTCACTTATTCCATTCAGTGTGTGTCACCGCAGTTTAGCAGCCTATTCTGTGTACTCTGCACAGTTGCAGAATAGGAAGAAATACTGTTAAGTCTTCAAACTAAAATATCAAAGTCACATATTCCATTCAGTGTGTGTCACCGCCGTTTAGCAGCCTATTCTGTGTACTCTGCACAGTTGCAGACTAGGAAGAAATACTGTTAAGTTTTCAAACTCAAATATTAAAGTCACATATTCCATTCAGTGTGTGTCACCGCCGTTTAGCAGCCTATTCTGTGTACTCTGCACAGTTGCAGACTAGGAAGAAATACTGTTAAGTTTTCAAACTGAAATATTAAAGTCACATATTCCATTCAGTGTGTGTCACCGCCGTTTAGCAGCCTATTCTGTGTACTCTGCACAGTTGCAGACTAGGAAGAAATACTGTTAAGTTTTCAAACTAAAATATTAAAGTCACATATTCCATTCAGTGTGTGTCACCGCCGTTTAGCAGCCTATTCTGTGTACTCTGCACAGTTGCAGAATAGGAAGAAATACTGTTAAGTTTTCAAACTCAAATATTAAAGTCACTTATTCCATTCAGTGTGTGTCACCGCAGTTTAGCAGCCTATTCTGTGTACTCTGCACAGTTGCAGAATAGGAAGAAATACTGTTAAGTCTTCAAACTAAAATATCAAAGTCACATATTCCATTCAGTGTGTGTCACCGCCGTTTAGCAGCCTATTCTGTGTACTCTGCACAGTTGCAGACTAGGAAGAAATACTGTTAAGTTTTCAAACTCAAATATTAAAGTCACATATTCCATTCAGTGTGTGTCACCGCCGTTTAGCAGCCTATTCTGTGTACTCTGCACAGTTGCAGACTAGGAAGAAATACTGTTAAGTTTTCAAACTCAAATATTAAAGTCACATATTCCATTCAGTGTGTGTCACCGCCGTTTAGCAGCCTATTCTGTGTACTCTGCACAGTTGCAGACTAGGAAGAAATACTGTTAAGTTTTCAAACTCAAATATTAAAGTCACATATTCCATTCAGTGTGTGTCATCGCCGTTTAGCAGCCTATTCTGTGTACTCTGCACAGTTGCAGACTAGGAAGAAATACTGTTAAGTTTTCAAACTAAAATATTAAAGTCACATATTCCATTCAGTGTGTGTCACCGCCGTTTAGCAGCCTATTCTGTGTACTCTGCACAGTTGCAGAATAGGAAGAAATACTGTTAAGTTTTCAAACTCAAATATTAAAGTCACTTATTCCATTCAGTGTGTGTCACCGCAGTTTAGCAGCCTATTCTGTGTATTCTGCACAGTTGCAGAATAGGAAGAAATACTGTTAAGTCTTCAAACTAAAATATCAAAGTCACATATTCCATTCAGTGTGTGTCACCGCCGTTTAGCAGCCTATTCTGTGTACTCTGCACAGTTGCAGACTAGGAAGAAATACTGTTAAGTTTTCAAACTCAAATATTAAAGTCACATATTCCATTCAGTGTGTGTCACCGCCGTTTAGCAGCCTATTCTGTGTACTCTGCACAGTTGCAGACTAGGAAGAAATACTGTTAAGTTTTCAAACTAAAATATTAAAGTCACATATTCCATTCAGTGTGTGTCACCGCCGTTTAGCAGCCTATTCTGTGTACTCTGCACAGTTGCAGACTAGGAAGAAATACTGTTAAGTTTTCAAACTCAAATATTAAAGTCACATATTCCATTCTGTGTTCGTCACCGCAGTTTAGCAGCCTATTCTGTGTACTCTGCACAGTTGTAGAATAGGAAGAAATACTGTTAAGTTTTCAAACTCAAATATTAAAGTCACATATTCCATTCTGTGTTCGTCACCGCAGTTTAGCAGCCTATTCTGTGTACTCTGCACAGTTGCAGAATAGGAAGAAATACTGTTAAGTTTTCAAACTCAAATATTAAAGTCACATATTCCATTCAGTGTGTGTCACCGCCGTTTAGCAGCCTATTCTGTGTACTCTGCACAGTTGCAGAATAGGAAGAAATACTGTTAAGTTTTCAAACTAAAATATTAAAGTCACATATTCCATTCAGTGTGTGTCACCGCAGTTTAGCAGCCTATTCTGTGTACTCTGCACAGTTGCAGACTAGGAAGAAATACTGTTAAGTTTTCAAACTCAAATATTAAAGTCACATATTCCATTCTGTGTTCGTCACCGCAGTTTAGCAGCCTATTCTGTGTACTCTGCACAGTTGCAGAATAGGAAGAAATACTGTTAAGTCTTCAAACTAAAATATCAAAGTCACATATTCCATTCAGTGTGTGTCACCGCCGTTTAGCAGCCTATTCTGTGTACTCTGCACAGTTGCAGACTAGGAAGAAATACTGTTAAGTTTTCAAACTAAAATATTAAAGTCACATATTCCATTCTGTGTTCGTCACCGCAGTTTAGCAGCCTATTCTGTGTACTCTGCACAGTTGCAGAATAGGAAGAAATACTGTTAAGTTTTCAAACTCAAATATTAAAGTCACATATTCCATTCAGTGTGTGTCACCGCAGTTTAGCAGCCTATTCTGTGTACTCTGCACAGTTGCAGAATAGGAAGAAATACTGTTAAGTTTTCAAACTCAAATATTAAAGTCACATATTCCATTCTGTGTTCGTCACCGCAGTTTAGCAGCCTATTCTGTGTACTCTGCACAGTTGCAGAATAGGAAGAAATACTGTTAAGTCTTCAAACTAAAATATCAAAGTCACATATTCCATTCAGTGTGTGTCACCGCCGTTTAGCAGCCTATTCTGTGTACTCTGCACAGTTGCAGACTAGGAAGAAATACTGTTAAGTTTTCAAACTAAAATATTAAAGTCACATATTCCATTCTGTGTTCGTCACCGCAGTTTAGCAGCCTATTCTGTGTACTCTGCACAGTTGCAGAATAGGAAGAAATACTGTTAAGTTTTCAAACTCAAATATTAAAGTCACATATTCCATTCAGTGTGTGTCACCGCAGTTTAGCAGCCTATTCTGTGTACTCTGCACAGTTGCAGAATAGGAAGAAATACTGTTAAGTCTTCAAACTAAAATATCAAAGTCACATATTCCATTCAGTGTGTGTCACCGCAGTTTAGCAGCCTATTCTGTGTACTCTGCACAGTTGCAGAATAGGAAGAAATACTGTTAAGTTTTCAAACTAAAATATTAAAGTCACATATTTCGTGTAAGATGAAGAAGGCGGGTAAAAAGGGACGGGGAAGTGGACGTGATCCTGATAGTTCAGGGCGCGGGTCAGGACGCGGAGAAACTGTGCCTGGTGCCAGAGCACAAGAAAGAAAGACATCCACCATACCTAGCTTCATGTCTAATTTTACAGGGCGTCGCAGGACATCACTCTCGAGGTCCGACCACTGCGAACAGGTGGTCGGTTGGATGACAGCTGATACTGCTTCCAGTCGGTTAAGCACCACCCTGTCTTCCACCAAGTCCACTCTCAGTAGCCAAGAGTCTGGTCAACATAATCCTCACTCTGATCATCCTTCCTCCCACCATACACGGTTTGGTCAAAGAAGTGATCCCACACTGGGATATAGTGAGGAGCTCGTCTCATCACCAATCCTTCATTTGACCCTCTCTCCAAGCACGCTTGCAGAGGAACATGACATATTGTGCCCTGATTCACAACCTCTAGAGGCTACCCAATCACAAGAAGATGACAGATGTGAACGGCATTTAAGGTCAAAGGAAGTAGTGGATGATGATGATGAGACACAGTTGCCATTAAATCAACCACTATTTCCGTCTCAAGACCTTGTTGAGGAGAATGTTATACAGTTGTCAATGACTGAGTATGTGGTGGGATCAAGACTTGAGGAGGATGATCAGAGTGAGGAAGTGGAGGAGGACTTGGTGGACGATGAGGTGACTGACCCCACCTGGGAAGGTGTAGAGCCGAGCGATGACAGCAGTCCTGAGGGTGAGCCATCTGCAGCACCGCAACAGGCTGGAAGAGGCAGTGGTGTGGCTACAGAAAGAAGGCGGACCGCACCAAACCGGCCCGCAAATGTTCCACGGAGCACCCCCTTGCGTAAATCTACCTTGCCAAAGGGTAGGTGTTCCGCGGTATGGCGTTTTTTTAAGGAAAGTGCGGACGACAAAAGAATTGTAGTTTGCAACCTGTGCCACACCAGAATGAGCCGAGGCATGAACACTAGAAACCTCACCACCACCAGCATGATCCGACACATGGCATCCAAGCACCGTAGTAAGTGGGAGGAACGCCTGGATCGCCCATCTGTGTCTGCAGGCCACACCACTGCCTCCTCTTCCCCTGTTTTCGGTGCCGGCCAATCGCCTGTCGAAGGCGCAGGCCCGCATACCTCCCGCCCTGCACCTGTACCATCTGAAGCACCATCAGCGACCACATCCACTTCCCTGTCCCAGCGCAGCGTCCAAATGTCGTTACCCCAGGCATTTGAGCGCAAAAGAAAGTACCCAGCCACCCACCCACAGGCCATAGCACTAACCTCACACCTTTCCAAATTACTGGCCATCGAAATGCTGCCATTTAGGCTTGTGGACACTGAGTCCTTCCGCAGCCTGATGGCAGCAGCTGTCCCTCGGTACGCGGTCCCCAGCCGCCACTACTTTTCCCGGTGTGCCATCCCCGCATTACACCACCATGTGTCCCGTAACATCACCCGTGCCCTGACCAACGCAGTTACTGGGAAGGTCCACTTAACGACTGACACATGGACAAGTGCTTGTGGCCAGGGACGCTACATTTCCCTGACGGCACACTGGGTGAATGTCGTGGAGGCTGGGAGCGACTCGGACCCTGGGATGGCATGGGTGCTACCCACGCCGAGGATTGCGGGCCCTACCTCCATCAGGGTTTCCGCCAGCACCTACGTTATTGGCTCCTCCTCCTCCGTTTCCACCTCCGAATTCTCTACACGCAGCGCCACTCCCCCATCAGCCAGTAGCTGGAAGCAGTGTAGCACTGCAGTGGGGAAGCGTCAACAGGCCGTGCTGAAGCTGATCTGCCTTGGGGACAAACAGCACACGGCCTCAGAGCTGTTGCAGGGGATTAGTCACCAGACCGAGCAGAGGCTCTCGCCACTCAACCTGCAACCAGGCATGGTTGTGTGTGATAATGGGCGTAACTTGGTGGCGGCTTTGGAGCTCGGCAAGCTCACACACGTACCATGCCTAGCGCATGTATTTAATTTAGTGGTGCAGCGATTTCTAAAAACCTACCCCAATGTGCATGATCTCTTGACCAAGGTGCGCCGCGTGTGTGCACATTTCCGTAAGTCATCTACAGCTTCGGCCGGCCTGTTGAAGCTGCAGCAGCGCTTACAATTGCCAGCTCACCGGCTGCTGTGTGACGTGTGCACGCGCTGGAACTCCACCTTCCACATGTTGGCCCGGCTTTGTGAGCAGCAGAGGGCAGTAGTGGAGTACCAGCTGTTACACGGTCGTCGCCTCTCCGTTCAACTTCCTGTAATCAGAAGTGAGGAGTGGGAATGGATGTCAGACCTCTGCGAGGTTTTACGCAATTTTGAGGAATCGACACAGATGGTGAGCGGCGATAACGCTATTATCAGTGTAACCATCCCACTTCTGTGTCTACTGAAATGCTCGCTGCTCACAATTAAAACCGACGCTTTGCATGTGGAAGAGGTGGAAATGGGGGAGGAAGAGCTTACACAAGGTGATAGCCAGAGCACCCTCACTTCGTCTTCTCAGCGACAATTGGAGGAGGCGGAGGAGGAGGAGGAGGAGGAGGAGGAGGAAGACACGGTTGCCTCCGCTACAGAGGGTAGCCATGGAACTTTAGTTCCATCTCTTCAGCGTGGGTGGGCAGAAGAGGAGGAAGAGGATGAGGATATTGAGAGTCATCCTCCTGGTGAGGACAGCGAAATCTTGACTGTTGGTACTCTGGCACACATGGCTGACTTTATGTTAGGCTGCCTTTCCCCTGACCCACGCGTTATACGCATTTTAAACAACACGGATTACTGGGTGTTCACCCTTCTGGACCCCCGCTACAAAGAGAATTTCTCATCTCTCATTCCTCCGGTGGAGAGGACAAGCAAAATGGTGCAATACCAGAAGGTTCTTGTTGAAAAATTGCTCCAAAATTTTCCATCTGACAACGCTGGCGGCAGAGTACGTGCTACCTTGGCCAACAGAGAAGGGGAGAAAAGGGGAGCACACAGCAGTTCCGAGAAAGGCAGGGCAACACTCTCCAAGGCGTGGGACACCTTCATGACACCCCGCCAGCACCCTCACCCTGATGCGCAGCCTAGTGTCACAAGGAGGGAAAAGTTTTGGAAGATGGTGAAGGAGTACGTAGCAGACCGTGTCAGCGTCCTCAATGATCCCTCTGTGCCTTACAACTACTGGGTGTCCAAGCTGGACACGTGGTATGAACTGGCACTCTACGCCTTGGAGGTGCTGGCCTGCCCTGCCGCCAGCGTTCTGTCTGAGCGGGTATTTAGTGCTGCTGGTGGCATCATAACAGATAAGAGTATCCGCCTTTCCACCGAAAATGCTGATAGGTTGACACTTATAAAAATGAACAAGGCCTGGATTTCCCCTGACTTCTCCACTCCACTGGAGGAAAGCCCCGGGGGAACATAAACTCACTTTATATATGTTATTTACATTCATATATGTTATTACATTCACCCCTTCCACCCAAAAAACGGGTATATGGTTGACTCTTAATCTTCTCATCCTCCTCCTCCTCTTCCATATGCCCTGGGATATAATTTTTATATAGGGCCAGCTCACCAGCGGGCCCTGTGATATAATTTTTATATAGGGCCAGCTCACCAGCGGGCCCTGTGATATAATTTTTATACAGGGCCAGCTCACCAGCGGGCCCTGTTTGACAATTTTTATATAGGTCAGCTCACCAGCGGGCCTTCTCATATAATGTTTTATTGGGTCAGCTGTCTAGCGGGCCCTCTCATATAATGTTTTATAGCGTCAGCTCACTAGCGGGCCTTCGCATATAATGTTTAGGATGGTCAGCTCTGCAGCAGACCCTCACCCATAATGTTTCAGATGGTCAGCTCAGCGCACGTTTCCCTCTTAATCATGGCCTCAGTTCAATAAAATCAAGGAAATTTTTGGGAGAATTTGCCTCTGCGCACGTTTCCCTCTTAATCATGGCCTCAGTTCTGAAAATCAAGGAAATTTTTGGGAGAATTTGCCTCTGCGCACGTTTCCCTCTTAATCATGGCCTCAGTTCTGAAAATCAAGGAAATTTTTGGGAGAATTTGCCTCTGCGCACGTTTCCCTCTTAATCATGGCCTCAGTTCTGAAAATCAAGGAAATTTTTGGGAGAATTTGCCTCTGCGCACGTTTCCCTCTTAATCATGGCCTCAGTTCTGAAAATCAAGGAAATTTTTGGGAGAATTTGCCTCTGCGCACGTTTCCCTCTTAATCATGGCCTCACTTCAGAAAATCAAGGAAATTTTTGGGAGAATTGGCAGATGATATACAAGTAAATATACAGCAAATATTGTTTGGTAACAATTTTTCGCCTAAAGTCGTTTTTATTTTCCTTTTTGTGTGTTTTATGGTCAGTCTGTAAAAATGGCGTACTACGGGCGAAAGATCGTTCCCAGCAGCGATGTTGGAGTCCAAGATGCATCCAGACATCCTCCCTATGCTGTCCCTGAACCATTTCTGTGGTGTTTCCATCCTTTTCTGCCATTTTCCTATGGACCAGGCACCCTCCCCTCATCAGAGCAGGGGGTGCCTGGTGTAATGCTTGAGTCCTCCCATTGACTTCAATGGGGCTCGGGTGCTCGGCCGAGCACTCGAGCCTCAGGGGGTGCTCGGTCAGAGCACCCGAACACCCGAGCATTGGGGTGCTCGCTTATCACTAATCATTTTTGTATCAATGAGAAAAATCTCCAGTGGATACAATCCCACCAATCCCTGTGTTACCCCATGGTGACTTGTTGACATGTACAGAAAGTAAAAGAAGAGCAAATAAATATTCCTGTTGATTTGAATTGAGTTTTTAACCCCTTAAATATCAGAGAGGCCTCAAATGAATGTGCATAATGTAACTCTTAACTACTTTACTACATATCCAGTGTGGTAAGGGCATGACTGCTAAAGCTGTAATAAAAAGAATAATGAACTACTGCAAGCCAGTGTAACATTAATGGTTGCATAGAGAGTTGCGTCTCTGCTAATGATGAAGTATGAACCAAGATGGCTGCCACAGCTACCTACGCACTCTTATCCCTTACCACTTATTTTCCAGTCCAATTAGATGCAGTCTTGCTGACACCTAGGCTCCTCAACTCTATCCCTTAGCATGCTTACTGTACTCTAGCTGTCCTATTCACTATCGAGGGAAAACTTTGTGAAGCAAAGCGTTACACATCCCTTTTGTTCTTAAAAGGTTAACGAAGTAGCCAATATAAACAGTAAATTTTGCTAAAATTTTTATTTTCAATCTGTGTCCTTAAATATATCACTTGTTTCTCTTTAAGCCTCTTGTGCAGCTAAACTACTCAAGCAGCTTACAGTATCTGAGCGCCAAGCAGGATTCCCTCTCACCAATATCTGGATGATTAATGTGCTGTTGGGGAGTAGTAGCTATTAAGGGAAAAATGCACAAGTGGTTTAACCGGTGTTGTGCTGGAGGGGACATATCTACATGACAAAACATTACTTAGCCTCTGGTACGAAATGTGTTAATAATAATGGGTGGAGAGAGAACCTACTTCCAGACAGACCATAAATCAGCACAGGGTCAGTAAGAATCATCTCAGCAAGGTTTCACTAAGACCTCATTCTTAGAGGAATTAATATTTCGTCCCTGACAGACTGGCACTGAGATGATAAAATATTGGTGCAGGAGGGAAGGGAATTTTTGATTGATAATTGTTTCTCATCACATTGTACCTTTATGCAACGCTTTTCATTTATTTCTGTCTACTGGCTCATACATTTTGCACCTTAATAAACAGAAGTCAAAATCTCAACAGATTCTATGTACAGAATATATCAGTGATAACAACAGGCCTTTGGACTTCAGCTGTTGGAAATTAAAAATTCCCTCATCCCTTAGCTAACAGTTTGGTCCAACAGCTGGAAGTCCAGAGACTGACTATTCCTGCTTCAACTGAATGTAAACATATGCTGCAACTATACAGTACGAAAAATAAAACATGTTACGGGATAATGCAGCTTGCTGCAACTTTACAACTACTGTGTTAATGCACCTACACATATCAGAATAGGTTTCAATGGAATTGCACACAACACAGGTAGTATGCTTTTCATGCAATGTTGTCACTGCTGTTTAGAGAGAGATAGAGAGAAAGTAGGGTTGCCACCTTTCCTTCAAAAAAATACCGGCCATGGCATTCCCTCCATAGACTTAACATTGGACAGATGCCAATTTTTTACCGGCCTGCCGGTAAAATACCGGCTGGATGGCAACCCTAAGAGAAAGAGGGAGAGTCATTAGCTGGGATTGGTGAAAAGTCCCATTTTCTTCCAGCAGGTATGTTTGTGGAATACACTGGTGTAATGAGATTTGTCCAGTAGCTAAAGGTGACAGGTTTATAAGCATGCTTGGGGATATCTACATGTCACAGGAGATGGAAGTACTGACAGAAATGAAGTAACGTATCCTTTGGCAAGGAGGGAAGCACACTTGCCTTAAAAGGCTATCTGGTGGTGGAGACTCTCTCTCCCTACTTCACTTTCCTCCAGCCAATCCAGATCAGTTGTAATGGATGGCAAAGATAAAAGTTATTCCAAACTATCTGGGAAAAAGAAGAAATGTAAAAACAGAACATTACGTTCCTTTTCCCTGATGTATGGGAAACAAGGCCTTATAGGAAATGTAATTCTGTTTACCCTCCAAAATGTAAATGGTGAAGTGACTCTCCAGCCTTCGCATTTGATTGCCGTTCCACAATATCGGAGGAGTCCCCAAGGTCATCCCTTAGCTGAATTGATAAGGGGTAGAAGAAGAAGCTCCATTTTACCACCAGAAATCCACCCAGCGCAGCAGAAGTCACAACTGTACTATCTAAGCCCCACCCAATATGGCCACTGCGGTTGTCCATTCTTAAAAGCAACATGAACCCAGATACCAAAAGTAACTAAACTGAGGTACATTTTTGTAAAATCCCCAGTGGAGAGGAGAGGGATAGTAGAGGGGCAACCAGAAAAAAAGCAGAGTGCAAAAATAGTGATTTTGTCACAGACAGTGTGAAGGTGGCCTGAGATAGAATCCCACCTCATGGGGATTACACGCCGTCATCCTACAGAACCACCCCCCCAAAAAAAACAAAAAGAGAATCAATACCCTGATCCATCTCCTTTGAGGTACCTTTTAAAACTGAACTGTACTGGTTGGGGTAAATCGGAGTAGGGAGGGAGAATCCACCTCCAGGGAACCTTTTAATGGAAGTGCTCTGCTCTTTTGGCTGGATGATACTTTACCCCATGGTTCCTGTGCTCCAGATTTGACAAAAAGGAAGTAATAATTTATTGGACCTGATGATAACAAATAACAAAGAGATGGTGTCTAATATTCTAGTAGATGAAAGTTTGGGAAATAGTAATTACAATATTGTTTCATTTAAAATTAGTATGTAAACACAAAATGGTATAGTTCAGCCGACTATACTTCCAGAGTAGCATTGCACAAAGACATACACTGGGATTAACTGTCAAAAGGAAACAATACTGAAGAAAAATGTTCAGAATTCAAGGTTAGGTTGAATAAATATATTCAGTGGTATATACCACTGTGGAACAAATGTAAAAGAAACTACATCACTACAAACATGGTTAAATACAAATATAAAGAAGGAAATAATGAAGAAAATGTAATTTAGATTATTTAAGTCTGAAGGAACAGCATATTATATATATATATATATATATATATATATATATATATATATATATATATATGGTACAATAGATGTTGGAATGCACTCACTGTAAATTGATACAGTGACCTGGGTGCACATCAAAGAGAGCAAAAGATATATACAGTTCACAGAGAGGGACGGCACTTGCAGGGTCCTTTTTCAAAGCTTGAACAGAGTTACATTTATTGGAATCGATGTTTCTGCTGTCACCGCAAAGTAATCTTGAGAAAGGCTGTGGTGACAGCTGAAACATCGATTCCAATAAATGTAACTCTGTTCAAGCTTTGAAAAAGGACCCTGTGAGTGCTGTCTCTCTCCATGAACTGTGTATATATATATATATATATATATATATATATATATATATATATATATAGAGAGAGAGAGAGAGAGGAACAAAAACTGCAAAAAGGCAATTGGGTTAGCAAAGATAGAAAATGAAAAGGAGAACAAGACCAATCCCAAAATGTTTTTCAAATACACAAACAGAAAAACACTTAAGAAGGAGAACATTGGATGTAAAAATGATATGTATAAATTGATCAGCAAGGCAAAGGAAAAGCTGATGTTCTGACCACATTTTTTTCAACATTATATACAAGGGAGCAAGCAATGGCACATAAGCTTCAACAAAAAACAAGTACAAGCATACCATTATCAGTTATAGGGTTAACTCAAGAAAAGGCTAGACAAAATTAAGACTGACAAAGCACCTGGTGCTGATAGTATATATCAAATATCAGTTCTTTGAGAGTCCAATGTTAATAAGACCACTGATGGTATATATCAAATATCAATTCTTTGAGAGTGCAATGTTAATAAGACCACGCTTTTTAATCTTTAAATACTCTTTCTCCACTGGCTCAGTGCTGCAAGATTAAAATTATAGACCTGTGAGTTTAGCCTCTGTATTGAGGAAATTGCTTGAAGGGATAAAAAGAGATTATATTTAGGAGTACATTGCAAAAAAAAAAACAATATTATTAGTGGAAAACAACATGCATTTTTGAGGAATAGATCTTTCTCCAAAAATTCTTTTGAGCTTCTATGAAGAGGTAAATAGGTAACTAGATGTCAGAGCAATAGTTGTCATATATCTAGCATTTGATAGACCTGTGAGTTTAGCCTCTGTATTGGGGAAATTGCTTGAAGGGATAAAAAGAGATTATATTTAGGAGAACACTGCAAAGAAAAACATATTATTAGTGGAAAACAACATGCATTTTTGAGGAACAGATCTTGCTCCAGAAATTCTTTTGAGCTCCTATGAAGAAGTAAATAGGTAACTAGATGTCAGTGCAATAGTTGTCATATATCTAGCATTTTCAAAGGCATTAGATACAGAGCTGCACAGAAGAGTGGCCTATAAACTAAGAAAATGAGGTCTAGGTAATTACTTTTGTAATTGGTTGAGGATAGGGAACACCTCCTATAGAGTTAAAGGAACAGTAAACCCAACCTAACGTTTGCTCGGTACAATTGTACTGGTTCTGTGGAATTTGAGACATCAGTCTCCGCTCCCACAGAGCCAGTCACTGATAAGCATCAGAAGTGGAACCTGCTTCACTTCTGAGCTACTGCAGAAGGCTAGTGGTAATCAGGGACACATAGCCAATCATATCGTTAGGATTTACTGTTCTTTTTAATTGGGCTTGTAACCCATTGACTACTAGAGTGTTGGAGACCTCACTAGCATTAAAAGAGTTGAAAGCCCCATCTATATCAATAGGAATTGTTTGCATTTTATTTGTTTCCTGTGGTGCAGAAGGTTTGTCCTATAATTATTCCAGGTTTTTGGGGTTTTTTTTACATAAAACCCAAAAACTGACTTTAAATGTAGATAATAATTTTCAGACAGACATTTTTTTGGGGTCAGGAGCCTATATATGTATAACTAAATATTTATAGATACATTTTAACTCTTTGTGTGCCAGAGGGGTGTGCAAAGTATTGCTTACACCTCTGGCACTCAAAGGGTTAACACCAGAATATATTAACACCTATACTACAGTTGGTTTGCCCCAGAATTGCTCCAGTTCTTAGTACATCAGTATTCACTCCCATAGGTAGTTTGTGTCTGTTATTTCACATTGAAGTTTCAAGTGCTTGTCACTCTAGGAGACAGGGCAATGTCATGGATCATTTGACCTTTTCATTATTTCTAGAACTGGATAGGATATTACTGACAAGATGCATGACTTTAATAAAGTGTATCTAATATACAGCCTCACAGGTGAATTACAGACATAAAAGCTGATAGTGCATTTTGATAAAATTCATAATGCACGTTAGTTCCAGAGCGGAGAAGCCCTGGGTCTCAGATATATAACTCTAGCAGAACTCCCTGCTGTGTTCCTTTTATGTGTTTATGCATCTCAGATTCACAGATTCACAGAGGAATACATAAAGGAAAAACAAGATTCTCATTTCAGAGCTATGTGATATATTATCTGTTGGTTTTCCAATGAACATAACTACGAAGAAAAATGTCCTGAAAACAGTTTACCATTTCTTAAAATGCTCATCTACTCTATGCATGTATATTTTTATGACAATACTATACACAGCAATACACTTTAAAATCGGCTCCAATTAATCTTCATAGCACTTGGGCCATGGAAAGTGTTATTTCATTACTGTCAGAGTTGTAGTTCAAGAGTAATCGAATGATAAAGTAGTCCCCTCCTGCCCCTTTTACCTAGTGTAAGCCACCTCCCCTCAGATGTGGAATCTGGTCCATAGACCAGACAGATCACAGCAAGGGACAATCTTCATACTGTGAGAACAATGAAAACCCTGCCCCTTGACAGGTTTTTCAGGTTTTGCCTTATGCTAATTGAAGATTGTACCTCTCTGCAAGCCATCTGGACATCACCTTTCTGTTCTGAGGTGAGCAGTGTTACATCAGTAAAAGGGGCGGGAGGGGATACTTTATGATTCAACTACTCTTGAACTACAACGCGGACAGTATTGAAATAACACTCTCCATGGCCCAAATACTATGAAGATTAATTGGAGCTGCTTTTATTTTAAAACATTACTATCCCTTTAATAATAAACTAAAGCAAAAACTATGTGATGTGTCAGCCATGACTTTAACACTGATAGACAAGGCTCTGTCTTTTAGAGACTCACATTTAGATAAAGAAACTGATGTACTAAGATGAACTGGAAATAATCTGAGCAAACCAACTGCCCCATAGGGAACAAATAAGCATTCCCTAAAGTCATACTGATTTACATGGGGGCATTTAACTAACTGAATGCTGGAGAGGTCTTAAACCATTGCTAGAGAGTTCTCCAACACATTGGGGGTTATGCACTAAGAGGTGATAAAGAGGTGATAAAGTGGAGATGACTTCTCCAGTGATATCACTTCTCCAGTTTCTATGTTATTCTATGGAGCCAATTCACTAAGATTTCTCAAGCGGAAGAGATCTTAATGAATAGGGTCCATAGAATAACATAGGAATTGAAGAAGTGATACCACTGGATAAATCATCTCTACTTTATTATACCTTAGTCCATCTCCCCCAATGAGATGTTCTCTCTTCATTTAAGCCTGCCATATAGCAACTTAACCCTTTAAGTACCAGAGGGGTGTGCATCGCATTGCTTCACAATGTGTTGCATACCCCTCGGGCATTTAAAGGCTTAAATCCCTCAGCTCAACAGTACCAGAAAGCAACTGGATTGTCTCTTGACACAATATAATAATAACAACTCTTTATTTATATAGCGCACACAGATTCTGCAGCGCTTTACACTCATATTGGTCCCTGTCCCCATTGGGGCTCACAATCTAAATTCACCTATCAGTATATTTTTTGGAGTGTGGGAGGAAACTGGAGTACCCGGAGGAAACCCACGCAAGCTCATTGCAGATGTTGTCCTTGGTGGGATTTGAACCTAGGACCCCAGTGCTGCAAGGCAACAGTGCTAACCACTGAGCCACCATGCTGCCCATCTTAATATTTTCCTGCCCCATATGGTTGGACCTCAATAACTTAATCACCTTCTTTCCTAATGAAACCGTCTTGCCCACACTGTATTCCAAAATACTTTTTCCTAACAATCTCTAGTTGGTTCTGTAGTGTGGCTGGACCATATTTACCGTAAAATCTCAGTTATAATACGTACCTGTGTATAAACATAGGTGTAAATTATACCCAAGATTTTAGGACAAAACAAGAGTGCCTATGTATAATACGCATCCTTGTTTTCCCCCTTTCCTACTTACTTCCATTCACCCCCTCTGGATTCCTCTGTGATCTCTTCACCCCACCACAATCCTCTCCCAGTACCTTCACTTCCATTCACCCCTTCCTCAGTCCAATCCAACAACCCGACATCTTCAAAGAGGGAAGCATGCTTGCATTTGCCATCCACTTCCAGAAATGCCCTGTCAGAGCCTTCCACTGCAAACCAATGGTGATGCCCTGTGAGTATCTCAAGGTCCCCGCAGGGCAATACCATAGATCCAATGAGGTCACAGGGCATTACCAATGGCCTGGAGCAGGGCATTGTTGGAAGTGGGTGGCAAATGTAAGCATGACAACCTCTTTGAAGATGTAAGGCTGTCAGATTGGACATCGGAGGGGGTGAATGGAAGTGAAGGTGCAGAGAGAGGATTGCGGTGGGGTGAGGAGATCATGGAAGAATCCGGAGGGATGTGAATGGAAGAAAGTGAAGGCATTGCGTGGGGTAAGCAGGAAAAAAAAAGTCAATTGTCTTGTGTATAATTCACCCCACACACACACACACACTTCACATAAGGTGAAGATGGGCAAAATTGTGCTTATTATACCTGAGATTTTACAGTAAGTGAATCCTTTCTCACATTTTGTCAGTGTGTTTAATCTCGTATTGTAACAAATATTTAAATGCATTGTTCACTATTAAACAGTACTGCAGAATATGTTGGTGATTAAAGGGTAATAATAATCTTGATACAAAACGTTGTAGTAAAAAATTAACTTCAAATGAGGTTAATAATAGTCAATAAAAAATTATGTTTAATGAATCTGCATGGATAGTGTAGAGCACTATTGTATCAAATGGAAATTATGATAAAAAAAAACTGGAGTAATTCTGGGTAAGTCAGCTATTCCACAAGCAGCAATACATTGCAGACTGCTCTAGCATTCAAGGGGTTAAACATTTTATTTAAATCAATTGCCATTTTTATTTCTCTTCTATGGTGCAAATGAGTTGCTCCAAAATCATTCCTGTTTTCTTTTATGCATAAAGCCCAGTATCTACAGAATAAGTTATTTATATTACATGCTGTAGGTTAGAGTAGGGGTTGGCTGGCTGCTGATGGAAGAAGAATGGATATAGAGCCACAGGCTGCACACCCCTGTTCTAGACAGACATTCAGTTATTCCCTCAATACAACAGAATAACAATGCTATATTACAGATCGTTAAATCCAAAGGCAAATACAAGTGCAATATATCATTCAGCTCTCAAGATGTACATTGAAATGTTCTAGAGATTATGTAACTAGTGCTCAGTAAACATTTTATTCTTCACAGTACACGAGGGACAAATACACATGGAATGTTTACAAGTACTTTTTATTACTGTATTATTGTTATTATTATTATCCCAGCACTTGAGTAGCCAGTATACGGAAATAACCATCGATTCAATGGGCCTTATGTATAAAAGCAACATGAAGCGAATCTGGAACAAACCAACTGTATTGCAGGGTCAAACAGACATTCCCTAAATTACTATTCATTAAAGGGATAGTAATGCTTAATATGTAAAAATATGTTGTAGGGTTTATCCCCCTGAATTAAACAAAGGTTCTCCCATTTCTGAAAGGTGTCTTATTCAAAAGCTATTACAGTCCAGACTTGAATGTTTTAAGTGCAATATACTCAGTGGCCTGAAATTGTACAGTGGTGCTGTTGCTACACCATCCTATGGAGACCACAGCTGTCCATAGGATGGTGTAGCGATAGCGCCACTATACAATATCAGGCCACTGAGTATATTGCACCTAAAACATTCAAGTTCCATGTATAATATCTTTTAAATAAAACGCTTCTCAGCAGTTTTACTCAGAAGAATAAACCCTACAGTATATTTTTTATATATTAAGTATATAATATACTTAATATCCCATTAAATGTGGCTTTTAACCACTTGAATATTACAGAGGTCTCCAACATAATCCTTCACATTTCATTGGAGACCAAAGCCAAATTTACATAAATGGAAATTATCCCCTAAAAATACAGTTGGTTTGACCCAGAATTGCTTTATTTACAAGGTCCATTCTCTGATAGTCCACCTAATGTTCCCTCCAAGCCAAATCCGCTGTAGTCCTCCTCTAGCAAATTTTAGCTTTGGAATACATTCTACACACTAGATTTCTGTAAAGTGGATGTGTCAGCTATATATATAACATATCCTAAATAGTTAGGCTATATTTTGAATAGTACTAAAACTTTATTTTTTTTTTAAGTTTTAACTCCTGTAAATTTAACTTAGAAAGTCCAGGCTGCAGCTACTTCTGCATAGACGATGCTCTTCCTCTGCTCTCCTCCCTCCTCCGATGAGGAAGGATTCTGTCTGTAAACTGGGGTGCTCTCATTGGCAGAGATTGATATCTAGCCAATAAGATCGCTCCAAATTTCCAGACAGAAGCCTCCGTCACCGGAGGAGGGAGGAGAGAACAGGCAGAGCATCGGGCTGCGGTTACAGAGAAGGTAACCACAGTGAACAGCAGTGCATGCGGAAGTAGCTGGGGGACAGACTTTGTAAGTTACATTTACAGGAATTAAAACTTAAAAAGAATAACGTTTTAGTACTATTCAATATGAATCCTAACTATTTAGGCTATGTTGTATATAGCTGACACATCCCCTTTAACAATGTCTTTAGATGACCTGAAATATGAGGAGTACATGACCACTGCTTTTAAATGTTAATGACAAACTTCAGGTAAAGGAATAAGTTGCTATTATTGTGTTCAACAGACACATTTACCTAGGTAGGAATCCTTCACACAGCAAGCAGTCAGGTATATTCACATATATCTATATCTCTCTCTCTCTCTCTCTATATATATATATATATATATATATATATATATATATAATCAATCTAAATGCGATTAATCATACAGAGAGCCCCACTCATTATTCTAATGGAGCCTTCTCAGTGTAGTAATATGTCCCTGATCAGTTACAGAATACAACAGGATTCAAATACAAAAATTCTTTAAATATATACAACTAGCTGCTGTATAACCCTTTGAGAGCTAGAGAGGTATCCAAGGTATTGTAACACAATGCCTTGAATACCTCTCTGTCACTCAGAGGGTTAAAGGATAGCAATTCCTTCTAAGGGCTTAAAAATAAAGACCACTTATTTAAAGAGTGTATCTCCCTTCAATAAAATAACATAATTATTGCTTATGTTTTCTAAGTATGATTCTCCATTAAAAAGGTCTATAAAGTGTGCGTGCCTCCCAGACATACTTTGTAGACCGTTCTAATGAAGAATTTCTTTCTAGATAACGCTACTTCGACTCTGCTGAAGGGCCATCCTTTCCCGGGACCAGGATCTCAATCTGTCAGCTAGAGCGCTGACATCTGTAAAAAGGGTGGGAGGGGGGAATTTTAGAAGCTTATATCTCTTAAACTATATAAGTTTAAGAGATGGGACTTACATCTTTTCATTTATTTTTTTAATATGTACAACTTTAAGCTTCAATAAAATGAAGTAATACTATCCCTTTAAATAGTGTGATTGTCAATCATACTCGCTAATATTCCCTACACTAAAATATACCAAACATTTAATATCCCTCTCTCATCCCTTTTACTGATGTCAGCCCCATCTCCTGTAATTAGCTAACATGGCAATCCAAAATCTCAGTAAGTGCACAGGACACATTAAAACTTCTCACACTGAGACAAATGTTTTCATGTGAGTGATACCTGAACAGGCTGCTGTGGCAACAGACTGATCAAGTGGTTCAGCCCCCTCTCTTGGAGAAGTAGAAAGGAGGATATTAAACCTTTAATATCTTTTAAACTAGTGGAGTGTGACTGACATCAGCCACACTCTTTAATACTTTCTGATGCATAAGGAATCAAAAGAAATGCATTGTTAACTCTTTAAATGGTAAAGTATATTGATCTAAAAAGTATAAGTGGATAAATAAATATACACTGGAAATCTAATTACTTTCAAGAGTACATCAACTACCTTGTAAAAAGCAAAACATGCCCAAGGTCATCCCTTTGGCCTCTTGAGACATCTCTAGTATCCTATTGGTTAAACACTCAATGAAATAAAGATAAAGATCTGTATCTGAAGCTAATACTTTGTCATTTGTTCATGATGTACCCAGTTTTCAGGGTTCATTTTTATTTGAAGGTGGTCTCCTCTAAGAATGAAATTGAAATAAGCAATAGTACTTTGCTGCAGGGGAAATCAATTACAGTACAAAGCCAATGACTTACTCCTGGGATAAAAAAATCATCATGCATAAATGATTCTAACCTGTAATCCCTGTGGCTGCTGTCATCGCGGTACCAGTCACTGTGACAATCACATTCCAGTGAATAGCCTTCACCATACACTGAATACTCTGTGGCACTCTCTTCTCCAGGGACCACATAATGATTCTCAATTACTCTGGCAAAAAAATGGAAATTTTATATTTACTGCATCTAACATTACTTTTGATTTTATTCAACTGTTGGTTTGTTTTACATATTCAACACACTGCAAAAAATAATTTATAACACAAAAAAATAATAACATTGTATTAAGAATAAATGCATTGTCTGCAACTCATATGTTAGTTTCAGGCACGTTAAACTGTTTGTCACTTATATATGTGTTTATCATGTTAACAGATATTCAAGTAAATATGTATAGAGGGATCATAATAAGAGTGTAGGCCTCTAAGACTCTAGTTTGAGGGGAAGCATCACAGTAGGTGCCTGGTCTGGTGAGGGTCCCACTACCTGTGGTGAGGGATCATATTTGGTACCTAGGTTGGTTAAGATCCAGTCTGTGATGATGGATCACAGCAGATGTCTGGACTGGTGGTAAAATAGGATATGATTATGATGTCAGTGGGATTCTACATTGGGGAAGGTACAGACTGGGATTTATGATAACGGTAAGTGAAGTGAACTTGTAGACAGAAAGGTTAATGTGATAACAAAGGTAAAGTAACTCAGCCTCAAAAGTGGTGAATTATGCTAGCGAGAACTTCATGTAGTGTGTCTTGACAAGAAAACACAATGGATCAGGTTAGAGGGGAAGTGTTACTGGTGAGGAAGTGCCTGTATAGCAGCAGAGGTCAATGGAAGGATACCAGTTGATGGGACAGGTAAGGATTCAGGAGTAAATGAAAGGCAGATCTGTATAATGTAGCATGAAAATAGTTTGCATGTTGGAAGGGTCAGACTGGAGTGAGAGTATCAGTGAGAGGCTATACTTAGAAGGATATTTACTCTGATGTGGGAAGCAGACTGGGATAATGAGGGAACTGTACTAGTAGGGTGGAGTTCTCCCATGGCTTCTATTTAACTGAACAGTCAAATAGCTGCAAAATATGTACACAGAAATGCTTAACATCTTAGAACTTACGCTGTGATGCTGTAGTGAGAAAACTTTCCTAGGAGAAAAAAAGCTCTGACACCCATTGTATTCTATAGTTATCCTATTGTAATAGTGAGTTGTAAATGCAGAGGATCACAACGGACAGTTTAGAATGTTGCTGGCATCAAAATAACACATTTAAAATATCAAGGTTTGAACTGCTACCTTATTAAAACTGCATCTAACATAATGCTGACATTTGTTGAGTTGTGACTCATGAATGTCAATATTTCTGATTTATTTGATAATAGTTTACATGTAGTTTATTAAGGGGGATTTGGGTTGTGTGGTGGTGATTGGATTAGATTAGGGTAGTTTGAGTGGTTTTGGTTTGGGTTAATTTTTCGTACGCTTTTTTTGTTTTTCATGATTTTCTGGCACTTTGGGGGGATTTTTTTGGGGGTGGTTTTAGTAAATTGTGTTTTTTTTGGGGGGTTGTGATTCTCTGGCATTTTTGGGGGCCTTTGTTTTAGAGGGGTTGGTTTATACTAGTGATTTGGAGTGTCTCGTTGCCTAGTATGGGTTGTTGTTAGGGTAAATTTTGTGTTGGTTTTGTTAGGGTATGGTGTGGTGATATTGGATTATTTTTTGACTAAGCTGGTATAATGTTCGATGATGTTTTAATAAGGTGACATTTTAAATGTATATAATGTTAGGCTTGCCCTACTGATTCATCACATTTTAAGCACACTCTTGTAACAAGAGCTCACAAATCCACAGCATTTTGATAGCAAACCTATTCTATGCAACCTCTTTTTCATGCGGTACAGTTTCCAGACATTTTTAAAAAGAGGCTCTGTATAACAATAGGAGTTGGAAAGCTTCCTCCCATTGAGATAGCATAGTGCTACTCAACTTCAGTTCTCCAGGACCTCTAACAGAGTAATATATGGAGAAGGAAGGTCTTATTATATTAATAATAATAATAGTTAGATTACTCTAGAGATAATGTTCCCCACACATCCCCAGTCCCACCACCTGAGCTTTAAAAGCTATTTAGGGGGTGAAGATGCGAACCAGCATGACAGACAGGATCTTCCTCCAGCTTGTTGAAAAATGGAACATATTATATTGTACATTTTACTGTATATTATATCAACAAATGGAACATTCAACATATACATAAACTGTGAATGTTGCAGCAGGTTCTATGCTATAAAAGCACATTGCAGTTTAGCATTAGTGTTCCTTAAAATTTGATTGTAGCAAGCAATGCATATAAATAAGAGCCATTTTATGCATCAATATTTCTGTGTATAACTTTAACCATTTGAGCACCAGAGAGGTATCCAAAACATGTGTTACCCCTTTTATGCCAGAAGGGTTTCTAACACATTGATTTCCAATGTTTTTTATATCCTTCTCACATTTAAAGGGTTAACTAGATTTCATCGTTATTGAATAAATTCAGTAATGCACCACTGGGTATTATTATGAACTCGCAGGTATTTAAAGGGATAGTAATACTTAAAATGTAAAAAAAATATGTTGTAGAGTTTATCCCCCTGAGTAAAACAAGGGCACTCCCACTGCTGAAAGGTGTTTCATTCAAAAGTTATTAATTTTCAAAGTTGAATTTTTTAGGTGCAATATCACAGTGGCCTGAAATTGTATAGTGGCGCTGTTGCTACACCATCCTATGGAGATTTATGGTCAACTGACCAGAGCTATCCATAGGATCGTGTAGCAACAGCGCCACTGTACAATTTCAGGCCACTGTGATATTGCACCTAAAAAATTCAACTTTGAAAATTAATAACTTTTGAATGAAACACCTTTCAGCAGTGGGAGTCCCCTTGTTTTACTCAGGGGGATAAACCCTACAACATATTTTTTTTTACATTTTAAGTATTACTATCCCTTTAAGATAGTGTAAAAAGTTTGTTTATTTCATCCCACTTATCTAAATTGTGAAATTGTCATCACAGATAAGGAAGAGATACATATTTTTTTAAAGGATTAGTAACAGTTTTTTAATAACAGCCCCCCCCACACACACACACACACGCTTATTCTTGGTAGAAAATCCCATGGCTACTGTGAATTAGTTCTGTGTATTGGTGCTTCAGAATTAATGTTCAGTTAGTGCTTTATACCATGAGAGAATGTTCTTCAGTGCTGCCACCTTGGCATCTGTCTCTAACGCTGATGGTTGCACTTCAGTGTATGTACTACAGCATATGATCCCTGTAGTGTACACAATTAGACACACCACCAGAATTGGACTTTAATGCCAGCCCTACAGCATGGCATACACTAACATAATTTCTTCTGTGCCATGCTTAGTACATTGTTTTAAGCAAGGTGTAAAGAAAAGACCTGTCCAGAAATGCCCACAGCCTGCCCTTGGCAGGAAAAAGGATTTGGGATGATGTTCCCTCTAAGCTGAGCTTCAGTGAGTGACACAACGTTGAAAGGATTACAAGACCAATTGAATCTGGGCAGGGATGCATGGTGTTCCAATTCAACCCTGATTAAACAGTTTTCTTTCAGGGCTGGACTGCTCTACTCTGCACACCTTAGAACAGTGGTTCTCAATCTTTTTTTGTTCGGGGCACCCCTAACATATAATCTAGAACATTCAAGGCACCCCAGACATATTTAATGTACTTTATCAAGGGCATAATAAGGGTACAATACATAAATATACAGTTATTATTAGGTATTATAATCATAATAATAAAACTAAACATATTGTCCATAACAATTTCTATAAATCTTTATTTATTATTAAGTCCATTTTTGTTAGTCTTCATAGAATACATGGGGCACCCTAAACTGATGTCCATGGCACACCAAAGTGCCACGGCACCCTGGTTGAGAATCACTGCCTTAGAAAGAGCACTGACAAATTGACATTAGATATGAATAGGGGCTTAATCAATTCCTCCACTTGACTTAAAGTGGATGTGTCACCTATGGACAACATCCCATAAATAGTTAGATGACATAGCAAATACCATGAAAACGTTATTTATTTTTTATTTTAAACTTCGATTTCATTTAAATTTAACTTACAAAAAACTGTGCTGCCACTTCCGGGTTCTCTGTGGTTAATGCAGTTACAGAGCTCTCCTCTCCTCCCTCCTCCGATGACAGAGGCTTCTGTCTGCAAGCTGGAGCGGTCTCATTGACAGAGATCAATATCTAGCCAATGAGACCGCTCCAGCTTCCAGACAGATAGCCTCCGTCATTGGAGGAAGGAGGAGACCAGAGGCAGAACGTTGGGCTGAAGTCTATATGGAAGTGGCTGCAGCCCAGACTTTTGTAAGTTAAATTTAAACTAAATCGGAGCTTAAAATAAAAAATAAATAACATTTTTATGGTATTGGATATGTCACCTATTTATGGGATGTTGTCCATAGGTGACACCCACTTTAAAGTGGAACTGGTTTTATACAGTCACCCCAATGCTACAGGTCTCCAGCACCACAAATCCTCCCACTGATGCAGTTTTAGGTGGGGTTTGTGAAATTCTGTAATCCTGCAAAATGTTTGCCACCATGGACATAATATCAAAGATAAATAAAATATTCATTTTGGAGAATGAATCTACACAAAATCGGATTCCTAGTTGCCATTAGTATTTTCTGCTCAGATTATTGTTGTTAGAGGGTGATAATGTTCCTTTAAACTAAAGAGAGATTAATATGCATGCACTGTGCAAAAAGCACAAATAACTTTATTTTGTTCCAGAACACTTTTAGCTCAAGAGGTGTTCTTACACAAAGGGAGATGCAGTCACAAAGCTTTTTATTGTGTTATTATACTGAAATCTTCTTAGGACATGTTTTGAGATGTTTGGGGAGTTTTGAGGATAAATATAATAAACTGTGCAATACTAAATACATAAAAGTATAATACAGAACACATTTTTAATTAAAAAAATATATTATATGTGCATAATTTAACATATGCATCACACACACATACACAGATGGAGGAGAGAGGGGGGGAGGGAGTGGGAGAGAGAGACTGGCAGCACCTGTGGGACTTACTCAAAAGGTAAAGACAGTTTATTGAATGGCTGACTTTTCAATCCTTCTCAAAGTCCCACTGGTGCTAGGGAGAGGAAGAGAGAAAGAGAGAGAGAGATAAACAGGAGAGGGAGAGAAACAGGAGAGAGAAACAGGGGATGGAGAGAGAGAGAGAGAGAGAGACAAAAACAGGAGATGGAGAGAGAGAGAGAGAAACAAACCGGCAGCATTTATGAGACTTGTTCAAAAGGTAAAGACAGTTTATTGATTGGTTGTCTTTTCAGTCCATGCATGGAGGACACTTCTCAAAGTCCCACTGGCGCTACCTGCCTGTTTCTCTATCCCAATATTTGGGACCTGGGCATAGATTAGTTAATAGCGAGTACTTCTATCTACTTCAAGAATATATATATATATATATATATATATATAGGCAGAACAGACAGCCAGATTCATATCGATAGATAGATAGACAGATAGATAGATAGATAGATAGATAGATAGATAGATAGATAGATAGATAGATACCCCTTGAGAACTGAAGGGGCGTGCAATGCATTGCAAAGCAATATGCAGCACACTTCTCTGGTTACTCTAGAGGTTAACCTCTCTAAACAAGACTACAGATTGACTTTACAGTTTCACTGCTTTCTGATAACTTTCCTCTGTTTCTACACATTCTGTTCTTTCTCCATCTCACTTCCATTTATTTTTACACGTTTTTACATTTTCCATTTCTCACAGAAAACAGTGTCATCCGTCTTCATTAAATGTGTACCGCTCTCAGAAAAGAGTAGCTGTTGGCTTTTAATCTGGTCTTACACAGTGCTGTGTTCTAGTGTGAAAGCACTTCAGAATGCAGAAGTCTCTTTATTTTTCTTATTTATTTGATTAAAGGGATAGTAACACTTAAAATGTAAAAAAAAAATAATAAAAAAAAAAAAAAAAAAAAAAAATATATATATATATATATATATATATATATATATATATATATATATATATATATATATATATATAGTAGGGTTTATACCCCTGTGTAAAACAATGGTACTCCCACTGCTACAACATCCTATGGACAGCTCTGGTCTGTAGACCATAAATCTCCATAGTATGGTGTAGCAACAGTGCCACTGTACAATTTCAGGACACTGTGTTCCTGCACCTAAAAATTCAAGTTTGAGCTGTAATATCTTTTAAATAAAACACCTCTCAGCAGGGTGAGTACCCTTGTTTTACTCAGGGAGATAAACCCCACAACATACTGTTTTTATATTTTAAATATTACTATTGCTTTAACACTGCATTGAATCTTAAGAGTCTGTGTATGAAAGAGGTGGAATATTACTCTTTTTTTCCACATATTGCAGGATATTCTTTCTTCAGTTTTTAATTGCACCTACAACTAGGCTGAATTTCTCATTAGAGAGAGTAGACTGGGCAGCCGTCAAGAGTACCAGGGTTTATAGGAAGTCTCTGCTGTGTTGGACATTTTCAGTTGTGGGTGTGGTGTCTGGTTAATTTACCAGTTTACATACCAATTTACTGTCCATTATTTATCTCCTTGGATGCTATAGGACAAATGTATGTGTGGGACTAGGGTTGAAGTCATGTGAGCACAGGTAGTGTGGCAGTAGGCAGGGCTCACAAAGTCTAGGATGCCTTGTCTAGGGGTAGCTGAGATGTAAACCTGACTCTGACCTACTGTGTGCGTATAAAGCTACACTCCACTCTAACATATAGATGACAGAGGATTTTTGAAGATTATTATTCCAAATAATATCACTCATTGTGATTTTGTGCTTTGAATCATTGTTAATTAGATATATGACATAATTTTTTTTTATCAAATGTAATATTTTAACCGTATGAGTGCCACTGGCTGGTTGGGGATTATGGGAATTGTAATCCTCAACAAGTGGAGAACCAAACGTTCAAGGTCTCTGCTTTCAATCTAGGACACTTAGGAAAAATACCCATTACAAGGTTGCACTGATTCTTATGCTGAAAGAAATGTTAATAAATATCCTGCATTAAAGAAGAGATCTTTGTCAGCTCTAAAGTCACTAACCACATTGAACTATCTTCCTTATAGCTTTAATATTTAGTGTTCTCAACTACTATAACCATACCTACACATAATCACTTATTCTGAGTGCACCCTGCAAAATTCTGGGGCTTCTCTGGTGCTTGAAATGTCTGTATTCCATGAGTAACATCACCATCTCCAGAACATGTGCATTTGTAGACTCACTGCACAGTTGAGTGGATGGGAATGTGTGGGCAGTAGTAGCATCCTCCAAAAGGAATTAAGTGATAGGGAGGAAGTGTCAACTCCTTCTACTATTGTGCCTTATTCACTGGATACGTTCCTCTACTAAATTGTTATATTTAATGAACACTATAGGAGAGCTTGAGACATATAATATGACTCTCCACAATAAATGATAGGAAGAGCATCACCTGGTGCCCACAATAAAAAAATTGCAGTTTAATGTTCAAAATGACAAGTTGAGTTGTAATAACCTTTCAGTGAAACATCTCAGAGCAGTTGGAGTGCCCTTCTTTTACTCAGCAAAACACACTATATCATATTATTCATAAAAATGTTCTACGGCTCCTTTACTATCTCTGCACATGGTAATTTTAAAGGGGTATTGTAACCTAAAATCAAGTTTGTTGATTCTGAAAGACCTTTTAAAATCATCTATATTTTGTGTTAACCATTTTTATTTAGAAAACTTCTCTTTGAGTTAGTGTAATAGATGATTCTAATAAAGACATGATATGCAGGTACTTTGTGTCATAGGCCCCCCTACATTACCTGTGAGTGGGGAAGATAATGTAGGACTCAGACAGGAAGTGCCTGCGTGGCATGCCCACAGAAAAATCTAAATGTCTATATAACTCAAAACTCACTCTATAAATTAAAAAAAACAAAACACAACTTAGAGATGATTTTAAATAATGTTCCAAAATCACCAATCCTTCCCTTAGGATCAAAAACATTTAGCTAATAAACCTTGAATTAATTTCTGCCTTATCTATGAGTGCTGACCCTATTCTTCCCAGGTAGAGGCACCAACAGAGAATGACTTATGGTATTATATGATGTATACCTGTGAAGGGGTGTAGCGATAAATACAGTATTTTTAATTAGTATAGTATTCTTACCGTCAGACCTCATGAGGAGACATCATGATCCCTCCTAATGCCCCACCGATTGCTCACCTCCCAGCCGATTCGAAGTAATAGGACAGGATCGGGAAACCCTTTCATGTCAATGAGGGAAAGCCCCCCACATTGAAGTGAAAGGTTTTCCCGATCCCGCCCACATCTACCTGGTAGTTTGTGTAGGTTGGAAGCAGGGGAGACCTGTTGCTCCTCTGAATTGCCTCTATTGATCTCCCAGCTGAACTGGCTGGGAGATCACTTGTGGAGGGGCATCAGGAGGGGTCCTGATGTCCCACCACGAGGTCTGAATTTTTTTATTTTTTTTTTACTGCAAGTGTACAGGGCAAATTGTTTTATTTTTTAACACAGAACAAAGTGGCTAACCAGTTAGTTAAGAAGGCAGGGGGCTTTAATCCCCAGCCTCCTCCTAAGCAAAGTGGCTAAGTGGTTGGTTGAGGAGGAAAGGGGTGCTTCCACGCAAAATGGCTAAGCAGTTAGATGAGGAGGCAACATACACGATGAAGGCCTTCTCAGCAACCTGAAGTTATGGACTATTATCTACCATGCTGGTCCAGTATGGGTTGGCAGATATTTGGCCCTACAGGACACTGGAACCTATAACCCTGAGGTTTAAGCAGATTCCACAGCTGGTGCATTAATTGGGTCACATCTCTCTCTTTCGTCTCTTGTCACGGAAGCCTCCATGCCCTGGGCTCCTGGAGGGGCCTGGGGGTCAGCCTCCTCCCCACAGACTATCCAGCTATGGGGGCCGTCACAGGAACAGGGCATTGTGTTATTATGCTCTTGTCTTGTGTGGTTATTTAATTATGTGGTTGATGTGATTATGTGTGATGTAATCATGTTGAAATGCCTTTGCTGTTTACAGTCCTTTGTTCCCCCTGTTGAAGCTCCATTGTATAACTTGTGTATTGTTCCCCTTGTTCCCATTGTGCCTCTTTATATTATGTGCCTCTCCGCCACCGTCCCCATTGTCTTCCCATATGTGGTTTGCAGTCACCTGTATCCTACTGTATTCTAACATGTGTGGATAACTCGTTATGTGTGTGTATATAATCCCTGTGTGTTCTACAATAAATCAGTTCTTGTTTAAACCCTACACTGGTCTTGCCTGGTGCTTGGGGGTAGATTGCTGTATCCAGAGTGCTTTCACCCTACACTGAGTCTTGCCTAAGGGACTGGGTGAATCGAGCTATGATCCTGGTTCCTGGCTGGTGGAGTTCCTGAGTGTTGTCTTGGGTTTGGCGGACCTACTCAGTGTGAGTATGGGTATCCGACACAGCTCTCTCTCCCTCTCTCTATATATATTTATATATATGATATATATATATATATATATATATAGACACTGTTGGTATTGCTTTAGGACTGGGGTTTAGCACTGGTAGTGATTTAGGACTGGGGTTGGATAGCACGGTACTAGAGTGCATGAACACTTTATTGCATACCAGTGCACACACTATGCCACCATTAAGACTTCAATACAAACAAGTTCTCAATGCCTGTTTTACAGCACACAAAGAATAACTGGTCAATTTGACACTACCCTTTAATTTTACAATGTCTATTTGCCCTCCCTATGGTGCAAGCTGTATCTTAGTATATAGGCGATAGGCAGGTGCAACAGCAATAAACTGATTACAGTGCCTATTGTAGAGTGGAATCCTGTTAATACTGTACATACTCTAGTGTTTTCTTTCACACTTACGATCAACTTCTATCATTTACACTTGATGTGTAAAATTCAGTTAGTTGTGATTTTTTATTTAAAAGTTAGAATTTTGCAAATTTTCATTCCTACTGTTGATTAACATATATTATAAATTAAGATGTTTAGCTATGCCATGACATTCAGTCCCATATAAATGATGAAATAAAGTTACAAATAATGTGATATGTTATTTTACATAAGTATCCAATTAATATCTGCTACATCTATGTTAATAATTGCAGTAACAGCTTGACGATCTTATCCTGTAAAAGTCAATAAACTCTATGAAAGATAGCAAATTAGCAGTGAATTAGCTATACCTGCATGCTTTAGCACTAGTCTTCATTAAGATCAATCGACTTTCTTCCTCAGTCAGCAGAAATGTTTAATATGTTTAATAACTTAAGTGCAACTTAATGATGGCTGGCACCTCCAGTCACTCTTCATATAGCAACTAATTAGTACACCCACATCTTGTGCACTTGTAAATTGGTGCAGGAAAAATGTTAATTCCTTCAAAAATTAAATATGCCAATATCAAGTGTAATAAGGAATACTCTCTATATACAGCAGGGATGATCTATAAACTGTATGTGATACTGTTCCCTGTAGACTGGGAAGTGAAGAGCAATTATAGTAATTGTCAATATAGATAGGCTGTTGGGGATTTCAACTTCTATCATCCCCAACCAGCCAGAGTGAAGGGAGTTGTAGTGTTCAGCTTTTGGACAGCCAAATGTTTGCTACCCCGGCATGGAAGGATGATATCAAGCTACTCCTTATTATACCTTTACTCAAATTCTACAGCTTTCTATCCCATTTTCCCCCTCGTGGCTTTGTCATGCATTGGAGATCTCTATAGCATCTAAGAGGTTAACTTTATATTGATAATAATGCTATTTTACACAAGTAACTTTACTTTACCCTTTGAGTGCCAGAGGAGTACACAACACATTGCTCTGCACTCAGAGGGTTAAGACTACATTGTTACTCTAATATGTATTGAGTAAGAGATATCAGCAATCCTAAGAACAATTCAGTCTTTTACACCAGGAGGACTGCAAAGAACTGGTGTGGATCTGTGCAGATAAAACAATCTGCATCAAAGTGGGTGGGGTTTAAGTGGGTTAGATTAAGTGTGCGAGGGGGAGTGGTTGGACTTTGAACCAATATGGGCAGGACTGGGTGGGATGTGGGGAGAAAATAGGTGGGAAATGGTCAGATCTACCCAGGAACTCTCTGGTAGATGAAGAAAGAGGCTCAGTCCCTCAAAACTCAAACCTGAACACTAAAATTAGAGATTTTGTATAGGATCCAAATAATTCCTTAGTAAGGATTCCGATAACTTTATTTGACAATGTTATTTTCATAGAAGGGACTAGATCAGTGGTTCTCATCCAGAGTGCTGTAACATTTTGGTGTGACATGGGCACCAGTTTTGGATGCCCCATTTTTTCCATGAAAAAAAAAATGTTAAACTTGCATTTCTAATGAAAATTTATGGAAATTATTATGCACAATATACTCTTTGTTATTATTCTGACTGTACGACCTAAGAATAACTATGCACTTATGTATTGTTCCCTTCAGTAATACTTGAGAAATTATCTATAAAAGGTAAGGAGTGCCCCGAAAATTCCAGATTGAATGTCAGGGGCACAGCCTCATTCCAATATCTACTGGTTTTCACAGATCACACAAACACTGCCTACTGTTAGTCACAGAACCACACATACACTGTTTTGCACCTCATTCTCTGGTGGTCACAGAACTATATATATATATACAATGTCTGCCACTCCAGCCTTGATTTTCTTACATTTGTCTTGTGGAATCCCTTGTACTACTTCATAGACCAACTGGGGTCGCTGAGAATTCAGCTTTAGAACCAAGTGACTAATATAAGTTCCTTTCCTAACCTCACCCTCTTTCTTCCTTCCTTTTTCCTCACCTGTTGCTATATATTATGGTATGGCAACCTAGCTGTTGTGGACGAAAACACCCATTATCCCAGGGTAGCAATTGGTTGGCTGGGAATAGTAAGAATTGTTGTTCTCAACTAGAAGGCCTTATGCTGCCCATCCCTTCTACATAAATCACACCTTCCAGCATATTTCCTTATCTCATTTTAGTGTCAATATTTTACTGTAACAAACCTCAAATATCCTTTCAGTATCTCCTTAGTTCTTCTTGTTACTAAATAAGCCAACTGGTGTTGGTAACAACATTCCGAATCATGGCAATGAGGCTACCTCTGACAGCCCCAGCTACTCTGTTCTCCCTTATACCCTGCTGGAATCCTCCATGCTTTGTGGAGAAAACTTTCAGTCATTTGGGAAGATGAGATTATACTATAGTATACATAAAGGTCAGAGGAACCTTGGAGAACAGCCTTCTCTGCATGACAGTAGCCCTGTGGTGTTGAATGAAGTGTGGGAGACTGTAATTGGTAAAGCAGTTCATTTTATGCAATGTGGGTAATACTACAGGTCCAATGTGGCTAATACTACAGGTCCATTAACCTTAGAGATCTTGTGAGTGTCAGTTTTATTGGTTACCTAAAGAATAGATTTGGAGAATGGTTATGTTTGTACTTTTTTCCCCTAGACTTTCCTGAATGGCACTGCATACAATAAGCATTAATATATTTATTAGGAAGGCTAATGTACTAAGAAAAAAACTAAAACAATTCTGGGGCAACCCCAACTGTACCTTAGGGGCAAATTAATATGCCCATTTATATAAATGGGGATTTTAAAGGGATAGTAATACTTTTATTACACATCTTTAATATTGGTCTTCTTAAATAAATAAATCAAATGATCCAAATCTTTTTTTCTTAAGTTGTATACTTTTGGAATAATATCCTTGTAAAGTCCACCCCCTCCCCTTTTATTCATGTCAGCGCTCTAGCTGTCAAACTATTATATTTTTGTTCCTCATATTTAATCCCTTTGGCTCTAGAGAGATCGCATTTACATACCAGGTGACCCCAGATAAAGTATCCTAAGTGCCAGTACAATGGGTCGAAACATTTTTTCTAGCTGAAATGTTGGCAATTGGACACTCTTTCCTCAGAACCAATTATATAAACACCCTAAAATGGGTGCCTTTTCAGCAAGCCCAAGAAGTTTGTAGGAAGAAATTTAAAGGTTTCAGCCTATTCCCAAAGACTCCCACTGGAGGGAATGAGACTAGGAGGTCAATATGTGTGGTTTTATGGCTACTAGTGTAGTGAGACAAGGCTGGTAGACTTGTATGAGTATGAGTGGTTCTGTGGTTACCACAAGACAAGGCTGGGTGTCAGTAATTGAGGCCCTTCAGCTTCTGCCAGACTGCAACTGCCATCACTTGTAGCCTGGCAGCAGCTGGAGGGGCTTATGTTATCCATCCCTTTGACTACCAATGCAGTGGGACAAGGCTTGAGGGTCAGCATGTGTGGGTCTATGGCTACTAATGCAGTGGGACAAGGCTGGGGAGTCAGTATGTGTGGTTCTGTGTCTACCAGTGAGTGGGACAAGGCTGGGCATCAGTATTTTAAGGTGGATATTTTCGTGTAAGAGGTTAGACAAAGTTAGCAGGCTTCTCTCATTTATTAATAAGCAAGTACAGGAATACTCCACTCATTTACAACAGAAACAAACAGTTGGTCCTGGCTGAAGTTCCCCATATTAAACACAGAATCACATATTTTGATGACAGATGAAAAACTACTGGTCCATTCAGTCTGCACATTTTCCCATCTGGTTAAAGTGCATTATCTTACATATTTCCCAGAACAGACTTGTGTCTATCCCAAGCATTCTTGAATTATCTTACTTTGTTTGCCTCTACTACTCCTAGTGCAGACCTATTCCAGAAATATATCAGCCTTTCCAGAAAATAGTACTTATTTACATTACTGCTTCCACTATCTCACTTTAGATAGTATTCCTTTTATTTAGAAAAATAGTTAACTCCTTAACTTCATTAAATCCCTTAATATATTTGTATATTTCTATTATATAAGCCCTCTTCTTCCTCTCATCTAGTTAGTATACTGTATATTAAGTTATTTGAGTCTAATTACATATTTTACATTGAAGACCCTGTACTATTTTAGTTGTTCGAGGAAAAAAAAATACGACTGCACTAATGTAGGGATTCAGGATTCATAAAAACAGCTTTATTTAAGGGAAGTAAAATGAACACCACATATGATGAATGGTCTTAGCATTTCGTATGTGTACTGCGTAATCATAGAAACTACATGTGAGAAACACATAAGACCGCTCATCATGTGTAGCAATAATTTTACTTCTCTTGAATAAAGGTGTTTTTATGAATCCTGAATCCCTACATTAGTGCAATTATCTTTCCTCTCTGACACTAACAATTAGAACATCCTACACCGAGACAGTGGTGAAATGAAAGGATCAGCGGTGATTGTTCTTCTTATATTGGTTTGGATCCATTTGCTACTTGGGACTTTGCCTATGTTATAGTGCTGATAGTTTTTCCTTTTATCATTTTAGTTGTTCTTCTTTGAATTGTTGAGGACAATGGTTCTCAAACTTTTTCCTAACTGGCCTGGACTTGAGGATTTTCCTGCTTGAGAACAGATGAGCAAATCTGACTAATTTTCTATTACTTTTGCCACATCCTTGTTATAGTGACTATTTTTAGGTATCTTTTTAGCTTAGATTTATGATATATTTTTCAGTTTATTATATAAATGTTATTGTTTTAGCATTACAAATACATTAATATAGCAAATCCTTAAGTGTCTTTATTGTTCCTAGTCCTACCTAGTTATAGGATTCCTGTCCCCTACTAGCTGGGTCTCCATTTTACCTTTCCCGCTACCCTCTGTCAGCTAGCAGGAATGCTATAGAGCTGTGGGATTAAGAAAAGTGGATTATTGTTGATTATTATATTACTAGTGTAAAAGCCCAAGTACATGGGCCAAAGTCTGTGCATTCGGGCAGTGTCTACTACGCATGACTGCATCAGACAAACATACATCTATCCTTTTATTATTAGTGATTATAAACTGAAGATCTAGAATTCTGGAAAATGTGAGATATACCACCAGCCTGGGGTGAAATTCCAGCGCTTGTGATGAACCCTAGAGGCTAGGGGTCTCAAGAAAGTGTGAATATCTAAATGAGTGGGTTAATAACACAAAACTTTACAACTTCCATAAGATGCTACACTCAGAAACGGTTTTCACTTCTATTTTTTATATAATTGAGCAAATCTGACTTAGCCTCTGATTAACTCATCTGCTAATGATCCTTGAGGACAGGTCTGAGAACCCTGGCTTAGGGATATGGTTTCTGCAAACCCTTGACTAAGGATATTGACTCCGGAACTGTACAGAGTACTCTAGGTGGGGTCTTATCAGTGATTTAAATGCCTCTTTTATCTGCTGCTACTGTCCTTCCTACACAATCAATGCCCTGCTACATTTTCTCTGAATTGCCTGCCTACTTTTAAATGATAAAATATAACTACTCCCAAGTCCCTTTCTTCTGCTGTTGTTATTGTTAAAATACCATTCAGTTAATATTACACATCCATGTTTGTGACCTAAATTCATAATATTGTACTTTAGGTAATTAAAGTGAGCTATTGGCAGTGATAATATCACTACATAGGCTGCTTAACCAACAACACCACTGTAATTCTTCATGCCATGTAGGTACCGTACCCAAAAATGCAAGTCTGAGCTCCAATAACTTTTGAATTAAACATCGTTCAGCAGTATGAGTACCATTGTTTTATTCAGCAGGATAAACCCTGCATTATGTATATTTTCTATATTGCATGATACTGGATTGAATGTACAAATTCTTCTGCACAGCACTACTGGTTGTACTTCAGGGTTCGTACTACAACAGCAGGTTTTCTAAATGGTTTTGGTAACAAGTACCGTACAGTTTGTAAAAAAAAAAATTAATAAGTACCCTGATACGCAATTTCTTTTAATTTAGTATTTACAAATTCCTGAAAACCCATCACAGTAGTAAGGGAAAAAAACGAAAGTGATATCAGGGTACTATTAACAACTGTCTTTCATTCAGACACATACTCTAAAACCCCGATACACACACTCATAGACACTAGCATTTTAGCTTATCATTTTTTTTCACTAACTATTATGGTGTTATATCTCTTAATTAATTTAATACAACAATACATCATTTTAGGGGAGGGAATGAGAAACATTAAATTTTTTCACCCTCACACAAACTCTTACTCATTCACTCTCAGACTCACCTTTTAGAAGAGGATACACTCGTAGATTCAGTACTGAAATGGCAGGTTGCCCATCAGCCACATTATGCAAACAGAACAATTGTCACAGCTTGCATAATTTTGCTGTGGGCCAGCTCAGTACATGAGAACAGGTCCTCACTTTAAGAATTAATCCCTGCTTGTGTCCCAAGTATCCCCAGGTTACTGGTACCACATGGAGAGAAACACTGCACTACAGTGACAGCTGTAGTGCATACAAGTAGACAATCTCTTTAATCTTTAGGACCTTGTTGCCAGTAAGCCCCATATGCCTACCTGACCCATAGCACTGGATGAAAACATTTGGTAAAATTATGCCATTTCATCTATGAGTTGTTTAATACGTTGTATTAAATAAGGAATCAAGAAAGACACCATTTTCTATTCTACTTGTTTAATACAGTGTGCACTGTTAAACAAAGAATCAAGATAAAGATCATCTGAAATGCCCATAGACTGCCCCATTGACCTACTCTTGGCACAAGTGTTGTTAAGATGAGGAATATTGGTATATGTAGCTTAAAAAGTTGACTTTAGGTAGGCATAGGGTGTAAAAATTGAGGAATCATTGTCATACATTCACCTCAATAATCCTTCAAAATTTAGATCCAGATCCATACTTTTTGTCCTTTCCTGTTAGTTTCTTAAAACATTAGTCTACTGGTCAAACAAGTGTATATTAAAATTGTGTAGGCATTATTTTTATTCAATGGGGTAAGACTACCAGTGGTGTGTCATACTCATACTCCTACCCAAAGATTTACAACAATGTCCATGCTGAAAAGCAGTAGCAGGTAGTGTATCTGCTTGCTACTCTGCTTTCTCAATTGCTTATTGTTTTGAATCTCCAAATCCTCTTAACATAAGAATATATTATAACTTACATTTGGCGCCCATGTTGATCCTCTCTGGTCAGTACTCCCTCTTTCTCCATGAGCATCTGACGAAAAGTTCCCACTTTCTGCCGAATCTCCTCTTCAGAGTACCTGTATAAAAATAACTATTGTTAAAGGGATAGTAATGTTTCATAATAAAAGCAGTTCTAATTAATCATCATAGTATTTGGACTTTGTAGAGTATTATTTTAATTCTGTCATAGTTGTAGTTCAAGAGTAATTCAATGACAAAGTATCCCCCTCCTGCCCCTTTTACTGATGTAACACTGTTCAGCCAGAGCAGAAGGGAGGTGCCCAGGTAGACTGCAGAGAGGGACAATCTTCAGTTAAGATAAGGGAAAAACCTGAAAAACTTGTCAAGGGGGGCAGGGCTTTCATTGTTCTCATAGAAAGAAGATTGTCCCCTGCTGTTATCTGTCTGGTCTATGGACTGGATTCCACATCTGAGAAGAGATGGCTTACACTAGGTAAAAGGGGCGGGAGGGGAAACTTTACTTGTGAATATCTCTCAAACCATAAAGGTGTGAGAGATAAGACTTATATAGTTCTTCATGTTTTTTTTAATGCCTACAAAATAAAATACAGATAAAACGAAGTATTACTATCCGTTTAATGAATCCAAATATCAGTCTTCTGAAAGAAAATGCTTAAATGTATTAAGTAAGTAAACTGCATTTTTCTATCACTGTAAAAAGCCATATACTATGACACGAGCTCTGCAACACAGTACATTATCAAAGAAAACTTGCTGTTTGGACACAGTTGGCACTGTTACTTTTGATTTTTAAAATAATGAGCTGTAATAACCTTTGAGTGAAACAGCTCCAAACAGTGAAAATACCCTTGTTTTACTCATCAAGAATGTGTGTGCGCGCGCACTTCTTGCAAGGTGTGACACACTAAACTTGGTGATGTGACACATAAATAGGATGCGAAATGTGTGGGGAACCACTGGTCTAATGCATCTATCTATCTATCTATCTATCTATCATTGTATAGATATATGGGTAGATGGCAGTGCTGTGATACGTTAGTAGGAGAGAATTTGCTGACTCCAAGGCCGGTAACAGGGTGGATATATATGATTTGTCCCAGTTAAATTTTAGTTTAAATGTAGAAGTGTGACGAGGTTGCCACCATTAATTCAATAAATGTGCACATAACCCTAGCTCAGCGGTTCTCAACCTTTCTAGTGCCGTGACCCTTTGGCAAAATTTCCCAAGTTGTGGCGACCCCTAACAGTAAAATTATTTTCGTTGCTCCTTCATCGCTTCAATAACATGGACTATAAAACGTCTCAGTCTCCCGGAATGGACTGACGGCGCAGGCACGCAGACTGCACTAACCTGGCCGTCAGTCTCAGAACAGTAAGGATTTCTTTATAATGGAAAAAATGTGTACAATTACAAGTTTTACAGATTAGAATAGAGGAAAAAAAAACTATTTTCTAAATGTTTTAGGCGACCCCTGGCAAATCGTCATTCGACCCCCGACAGGGTCATGACCCACAGTTTGAGAACCTCTGCCCTAGCTGATAAACATATGAACTTAGTACAGCATTTAGAACTGAAATTTAGATATTTAGAAATAACTGTATTTCAGAGACACACATGAGTGAATGTACACACACAAACACATATACCTTGATCTAGAAGTAAAAGACTGGTATGTACAATTAGGACAATGGTAGTACTATAAACCAGCATTTTTGTCTACTCTTTTTAATCAGTCGATATGACAATTTCTTTTTTTAATAGATACATTTCACTTTTTAAATACTGAACAGTTTTGTTCTACAATAAGGCTCATCATTTGTAACATTCTTTGTGAATAGTACCAGTCTCCTAAATGTTTTCAGAGACTACCTGCATGAATAGGTTTGAGTCAGAGAGTCATGTGCATACACAACACGTTCAGGTTTCTAAGCAACAATATAGATGTCAGAGTAGAAGACTTAGAAGACTTAACATTCATAACAAAGAAGGTAAAACTGGGAGTGTTATTAATCTTTGTTTAAGTGTATAAACATCATATGTGGTTCCAGATGGAAACACTGTTTTAAAAAGCTTAACAGATCTGTTATAACCAAATGTCAAGAAGCCAGTAAGAAAATATTATAGTAAATCCCTTGACTAAGGACAGTGTTAGTTTAATACCCTAGCTGGAAACTCTTCTGATCAGCATAGACAAATGCATGACAGTGGCTTAAAAACAACAACAATTTTTATGATAAACAAACATATTTTTGAATCTTAAAATTAGAAAAATTACCAAGATAATATAATTAGTAAAATATCTTAACATCCTATATAATAATTCGCTAGGATGTTTGTCAGAAGCTGTCAGTCTCTGCTGCGCATGATTGTGTCACGTGAGTGAGGCAATGCAAGACTGCATCAGGTGGAGCAGTGAGGTAGTGGCCTCTCAACCCTTTCAGTGCCAGAGGGGTATGCAACGCATTGCAAAACAATGTGTTGCATACCCCTCTGGCACTCAAAGGGTTCCAGACCTTGACCTGTGTAAAAGGGTTTTTACACTATTTTTAATAATTTAAAATCAATATTGTAATAAATCATTTCAATTCTTATGATTAGTAAAAACAAAATAAACTACATACATTTAATAACTATGTCAACCACTATCCGCATTATAATTCAGTTCACTGGTCCCATAGGATTTCTGGTAACAATTTTACTATAGCCCATGCCCTTACAGAAGCAAAAACAAAACCTGTCCACCCTGACCCCCTAATGCTAAGTCTACAAGAGAATGAAACTCCACTTCATATTCTGTCCAATTGCAAGGATCTTCACGTATCTATGGTTTGAAAATAGGATAACAGGTTGTTACAAATAGAGGTTTGGAATTTCAGAATAAGACAAAGACACACACTGCAGTGAAGTTAGAGCTACAGGTCATTAAAACATGCAATAATTAAACAGGTTATGGCCAGAGTTCACATAAGTATGAAAGCATACCAACTCCGGAAGATATAAAAAGGGTGAGAGATCTGCCAGAGTTTCATCAGTATGAGAGACACACACGACTCTGGTGTATATATAAAAAAAACTTAAAGGTACTTATCTATCTACTGTAGCTGAACATCAGTGTGGGAGAGCCTTTCCACACTAAACTCCGTAGTATCGTTACACAGGTGAATAGCCCGACAGACCTGACGTCCCAAATGGCTAAACAGCAACACACATGTTTGGATGAGGTACAGTCTACAGAGGTGAATAGCCCGACAGACCTGACGTCCCAAATGGCTAAACAGCAACACTCTACCTCTCAGACTTGAGACCAGGTACACTCTTTCCTAGTCTCCAATGGCTCTCCTAAGATGTCTAAAACTACGCATGCATATGTGCTTGGTTATATAACACTGCATATAGGAGATATCCCTAACTGTCTCTCATAAACATTACGTGGCCTCACAGTGCCTGCCCCTCTGCTGTTGCTAAACTAATGCAGAGCATTAACCCCCAACTGACCGTGAGGAGAACACCAAAAACCATCCCTTACACAGGTCTAATCCTGAATCACATCTAATTAACAGCAATCTATGTCCACCATTTCTCCCCATAAGTCAGAGTGGGAGATATAATGATATTACCTACTACAGTAGCAAACAACTGACATTCTAACAACAGCCCATACTAAAAAGCAGTCATCAACAATCAAAGTTCACCTTTTCTTAAAGGGACAGTAATGTTTCACGAAAAAAGCAGCTCCAGTTAATCTTCATAGTATTTGGGCCATGGCAAGTGTTATTTCAATACAATCAGAGTTGTACTTCAGGAGTAATTGAATGATAAAGTATCCCCCTCTCACAACTGATGTAACACTGCTCACCTCAAAGCAGCAAGACTGTCTGGATGTATAGCAGAGAGGAACAATTTTCAGTGAGCATAAGGAAAAACCTGAAAAACCTGTCAAGGGGGGCAGGGTTTTCATTGTTCTCACAGTAAGAAGATTGTCCCTTGCTGTGAGCTATCTGGTCAAGGAACCAGATCCCATATCTGAGGGGAGGTGGTTTACACTAGGTAAAAGGGGAGAGAAGGGGAAACTTCATCATTCAATTACTCTTGAACTACAATGCTGACAGTATTGAAATGACACTCCCCATGGCCCAAATACTATAAAGATTAACTGAAGCTGCAGGTTTTGTGAAACATTACTATCCCTTTAATCGTAATCATGTTGATTTCTAACTAGCTATAACTAGCTAAAGGCATACAAGAAGAGGATGTAATATTCTGCTCTTGATATCTATAACAGCCACAAATCAAGAATTTATTGGACAGGCTTTTCAGTTTTTAATAGGACTTTGCTAAGTTATTTTGAAAGCTAAAATGCTGGACCAATAAAATCTTAATAATTGCAGAAGGGTGCTTGTCCCATATTTGTGTATGCTTATACTTAATATCATAATCCAATATTATAAATCAACTTAAATGTAATATTAGCATTTTGAAATATTAAATAATTTTACTATTTAACCCAACATTTTTAATCAATGTAGTAAAAAAAACAAAAACAAAAAAACAACCTAACCTGTCTTCAGTGTTGTTAGCCGTCTGAATGATATAGCTCAACTAGTAAAAAAGTAATACACCAGATATGACTCAACAGCAAACTATTGTCTATGAGAAAAATTACCTACTCATTGTCATGGTGCCATAATGTAAAATTAATAGCCCAAGAAAGTCAGAATCAAAAGGGACTACAAAATAAAATATTTTCTGTCTACCTGAGCTATTATTATAATTGATCACATTTATTGAAAAGGATACATATATTTTCTGTAAGAAGCACTTAAAGAAAATTGACTTCTTTGCAGTTGTTGCAGTCGTGTGGTCAATAGACCATTTAGCTACTGTCACTAGTTTTAAACAACAAAATGGTAATGTGTAAAATATTTTCAACATAAAAAAAGAACTGTCCACTGGGGAAGAATGATGGCATTAGACTTTGACAGGTTATAAACATACTTCTCCTAAGAAATGCATTTTTGTGTGCAATCAGTTCCAATCAATCTCTAGAGTGAAAAACAAATTAAAAAGGAAAAACTGGCCACAGTATTCTGCCATTATGCATTCTTTTCAAGGCTCAGTATTACTTAATGTCTAAGAGAGAAAAAAAAATAGATTATAAAAAAGTTTGATCATTTTCTGCAGTGCTTTGAAGACAGCAGAATCGCTATTGTAAAACAAAATTTTTAAATATTTAGGGCCTATCACACAAAAGAAAAAAGGAACAGTTCTGGAACAATCCAACTGCGCTAAAGTAGATCAGAATAAGATGCTGACCACAGCAACATTTAAAGGGATAGTAATACTTTATATTACCCATCTTTAATATTGTACATATTCAAAAAATAAAGTAAATGATCTAAGTCCTGTTGCTCTAATTTTTATAGTTTTAGTGTAATATACTTTAAAAGTTCTCCCAAAGTTCCCAAGCACAAAATATTAGCAGTTTTAATTCTCTTTAAACTTAAAGGGATAGTAATACTTCATTTTAACTTTATTTTATTTTGTAGGCATTAAAAAAACATGAAGAATGATATAAGTCTTATCTCTGAAACCTTTATGGTTTAAGAGATATTCACAAACAAAGTATCCCCCCCCCTGTTCAACCAGATCAGAAGGGAGATGCCCAGGTAGACTGCAGAGAGGGACAATCTTCAATTAAGATAATGGAAAAAGCTGAAAAACTTGTCAAGGGGGGAAGGGCTTTCATTGTTTTCATACAAAGAAAATTGTCCTCTTCTGTTATCTGTACTGTCATACAACCAGACTCACACCTGTGAAGAGATGGCTTACACTAGGTAAAAGGGGCGGGGAGGGGAACTTTGCTTGTGAATATCTCATAAACCATAAAGGTTTGAGAGATAAGACTTATATCATTCTTCATGTTTTTTTAATGCCTACAAAATAAAATAAAGTTAAAACGAAGTGTTACTATCCCTTTAACTAATCTTATCTTAATGTGGCAGGTCTAACGAAGTACAATATTAAAAAGCTGCATCAGGGCTTAGTCATACGTTTGCTGGCACTCAGTGGACACTTTCAAACAGGTCAAGGTCCTTTTTCTGTTAGTACATGCCACCAACAGACCACCATTCCATTATATCCCACCACCAGCAGTACTAGTCTAAAGGTCAACTGGATCTGAAGCTGAAAGTTTTGTTGGACCTTTTCTGGTAGAAGGGTGTTCAATGTAGTTACAGTGTAGAAGATGACAAAATATAGAACTCACACGGTTTGTTTGGGTTTTTTTTTCAATGTTTATCACTAGTGCACAATATAAATCGGAACAAAATATATGAAGCTGTGAGATATTTTGCCATTTATTACATACTAACATAAATGACAGGCATTGTTCTGCAGCTACTGTCTCAATTTCTTTGTGTGCCTTTCTCTTATATGTGGTTTTGTGTGGTTCACTTTGAAAATGTTGCATGCAAAACAGCGTGCAACATAAAGGCACCATAATCAAGTTGCCTTGATGAAAAGGTTGAGATTCTCATGTCGCAGCATTAAATGTCTCTTCACCAACCAACATCTCTCTTCACATTTATGTTTTCTGTCCTTGTTAAATGAATTACAAGCACTGCACAAGCACACACACTGTATAAACCTCTATCAGATGTAGGTTACAGCACCCATCTCGTTAGAAGTAGTCTCCCCTTAATGTATATCTGCGCGCTGCACCGGGTGTGAGCTCTCTCTTGCATGCACTCTCTCATGTGCCCACTTTCTTGTGCACTGTCTTGTTTGTGTGCTCTCTGTTTAGTTTGTTCTTCCTTGTATGAGAGCTCTCTCTCTCTATCTCGCTCTCTCTCTCTCTTACATGTGCTCTCTTGTGTTTTCTGTTTTGCTCTCTTTATGCATCCTAATGCCTTCTGTAGTCATTGCAGTCTGGAGCTGCATCTCCATCAGCCCACTTGTTAATCAGGATCCGAACATCATGGCAATATACCACTTAAGAATGAGCTGACCCGATCACCTTTCTTTATAGGAAAACCATCCTTGATGGCGCAAACTATGGCACAGATTTAAATTAAAAGGTAACAAGATACCTTGTCAAAGGGTATCAACAATGGTATCCTGAAACCCAAACTGTCATATTACTGTTTTATCAGTTAATTCACAATACAGTGAGTGCTATAGTCCTCTATACACAATAAGAATGAAAAACAGCAAGGAAAAATCAGATTAGAAATGAAAATCTGAAATGACTGATGTTTAAATGCATATAAAAGGAAAAACAACTTAAATCTTGATTCAAAAATAGATTTTCTGTGCTCTCAGTAAGTATGTAACATTTTCTATTCTTATAGAAAAGGCTTTAGTTCAACTGAGGAACTCAAATGACTGGTTGATGCTGCCATAGAAACAATGCAATATATATTCCTGTACAACTTACCACAACAGTGGCATAAACAACCCACATTGCCTTAACTTCCATTTAAAATACATGACTTTAGTTTTTCAATTTCTCCTCAATGGTGCAGCTGGTTTCCTCCAGATCTGACATCTTTTGTGTTCTGCTTAAGGCCCATTGAGTATAGAATAGGTCATTGTATTATTACTAAACACGTACAACCTAAAGCTGGGGTTGGCATCCAGCAGCCCTCCATCCGTTGTTCATCTGATGATAGGAAGTGTATTCCAAAAACACTTGAATGAGGTAGCTTGCTCAGCTCTGTTTTCGAGTGAAAATTGCCATACAGTGGGGAATAAGGTGGTAGCTCCACCTCCTTCTGCCGACTATACAAACACATTGACACATACTTTTAAGGCACAAAGGGCTGTTTCTATGAGAAAAGCAGGTCTGTACCTATGTGAAAAGAACTACAGGCTATGCATTTTCTTGATGCAAAAGAATAAAGAGCAAACCCCATAATTGTCTTTATGCCTCTCTGGGTGTAGTGGTTATTTGGAGTGCACAGTGATGCTCTCTGCCAGCAGTGTTGAGAGTGTATATAATTTATTATAAGGTGCTACGGCATTCATGCATACACATGGGTGCAGATGCATATATCTTCTGCCACAAAACAGGTACTCACTATGCTGGATCTGCCCTTGGTATATGTGTCCCATGGTGTTTAAGAGAAGTATGGATCTTCCATTTCCTGACCAATTCACAATTGCTTCAATGGAGATAGAGGAGTCAAGCAGTGACACATCAGATTACATCATCCCATTGAACCTATCCTTAACCACACTGTTGGCTACTTAATACTGCTTTAAAACCAAAATATTTAAAAATCCAGAGATATTTACTGAGATTGGAAAGGAAGACAGGATAATGGAAAACTACAAGGTGGAAGCCATGATTTCAAGCATAATTCTGTTAAAACAAACTTTTAAATAGAACTGGTATCTATTAGAAATCATACAAAACAATATACTAATTTATGCTGTGTTCAAACTCAATTATTTATTTTTTAACAGTGAGACAGAATAATTCTACCATTTAAGGACCAGAAGTATAATTGTTTAAAACAATTAACTGTCCAAAAAGGACTCTCGCTGAAGCTGATGTATTAAAAAGAACTGGGGGGAGATGCACTAAGACATTGGTTTTCAAACGTTTTTAGTTCAGGGCTGCCCTAACATTGTATATGTCAATTGTCAAGGACGTTATGAAGGGCATAGATCTATCTATCTATCTATCTATCTATCTATCTATCTATCTATCTATCTATCTATCCATATATATCATATATATATATTCTTAGGTCTCACAATCAGAATAACAAAACTCAACATATTGTACATAAACATTTCCATTTGAAATTCAACAATTACATTTTTGTCAAAGTCTTTATAGAAAACATGGGGAGCCCTAAATGGATGTCCGTGGAGCACCAAAGTGATTGAGAATCAGTGCACTAAGGTATGATAAACACGTGATAACGTCTAAAGTGCAATAAACTCTTCATTTCCTATATTATTTGTGGAAGTCTATGCACGAAGATCTGTCAACATGGGGAGATCTTAGAGTGCAGGCTCCACAGAATAACACAGAAAGTGGAGAGTTTATCACACAGGAGAAGTTATTTAGAATTCATCATCACAAAGGAGAAGATATATAGAATTCACCAGAGGGGAGAAGTTAGACGTTATCTCCTTTTTATCACACCTTATTGCAAGGACAGCTTTAAGAGCCTGTAAGAAACATTTCACCCCATAAATTACTAGAGGTCACTGGTTCCTTTTAGTACATCAGCCTCACAGTTATTATATTGAAATCATATTACCAGTAGTTTTATTTATTTGTTTTATTCTTAATGATTAATTAAAAAGGTCAAAAATCTGTAGAAGATTGTTTATATAACACTATTATTACTCAAATGTTTTTCCTAATAATACACTTCACGAGGAAGGAACACAACAGAGTTAAAATCAGGCAGTTTATTGTACAATGTAGAAAAGAAACAGGCAGGGAAATTGTACATTTATGTTGATTCATTGCAGCTGGGATTTCACTGTCTCCAAATGCATTATTGATCCTGGATACTGGAGTAAACAGAACATTTACAGCCACTTCCTCTGATTTGCCTTAATTCTTCTTCTGATTTGACTTAATTCAAGCAGCATTTATTGAACCCCTGAACAAGAGAAAACCTAGGGTGGAAGGGGTATGACAAGAGCTGGTAGGGAGGTGGTAAGAAGTAAAGGTGGGATGATGAGCAGAAAGCAGACCAGCTATTGGTCACTGGTCTGGATATTGTCAGGGTTGTTTGTGTGAGTTGCAGGGGATTATGGTACCTCACAGCCATTTTGGTGATCAGAGCTATTGTGATTCAGACACATTTTGGTTTACACCATCCTTTAATATCTATGTCTGCTGGTTTCTATGTAATTATTTAACCCTCTGCATGGTGGAGACATCTCCAACGTATTGTGGAAGAATGTTATGAAGACCTTTCTGGCACACAAGTGTTTAAAGGCACGGTAATACTTAAAATGTAAAAAAAAAAATATGTAATAGAGTTTATCCCTGTGGTAAAAGAAGGGTGCTCACACTGCTGAAAGGTATTTTATTCAAAAGATATCACATTTCAAACCTTTTAGGTGCAATATCTCAGTGGCCTGAAATTGTACAGTGATGCTGTTGCTACACCGTCCTATGGCTAGCTCTGGTCAGTTGACTATAAATCTCCATAGGATGGTGTAGCAACAGCACCACTGTACAATTTCAGGCTACTGTGATACTGCATCTAGAAAATTCAAGTTTGAACTGTAATAACTTTTGAATAAAATACCTTTCAGCAGCGGGAATACTCTTGTTTTACTCTGTGGGATAAACACTACAACATATATATATATTTACATCTTAAGTATTACTATTTCTTTAACCATTTGAGTCCCCAAGGGGTACAAAATGCATTGCAAAGTAATGTGTTGTGCACCCTTCTGGCACTCAGAGGGTTAAGGGCTATAGTCAATAAGCTAAATAGAAGAAAGGGCAAACTAAATAAACCACAGGGAAGAAATGAAAATTCCCACTGATTTAAATAAGGCATTTAACTCCGAGAATGCTAGAGAGGTCTCCAATGCATTGGTGACCTCTGTAGCAGTCAAGAGATTAAAATCCCAATTTAAATCACTCAGAATTTGTGGTAATTTTTATGAGCCAGAACTTCATCTCTTTATGTTACTGAATATGGCCCTTAAGTACTTTGTGAATAAAAGAAAAGAGGAGTAATTTTGGAGCAGCACAGGGGACAAGTGAAATTTAAATGGGGTTTTAAGCTATTGAAAGCTAGTGAGGTCTCCAGCTCACTGCAAAGCTGTGCAATTCAATGGGTTAAAAGCTTTAATGTACCCCCGAACATCTAGCTTCTTTCAGTCCTTCCTTATCTCCTAATTGTTGGCGCTGCAGGGCCTCACCAGGATCCATGCTTCACATCTGGTGGTCCTGTCCGAAAATCACTCCTTACTGGACTGAAATCCTTAACCGTATCAATGCGTTATTCCACGCCTCTTCTTTTATTTTCTTGATTGCGTCATCAAACCCCCGGCCAATCAATGGACATGCATACAATCCCTTTTTAATGCCTCTAAAGCCCTCATACCCCTTCACTGGGGCTCAGACTGGCACCCGCCCTTGCTCGAATGGATAGGCAGAACCCGCTCACTCTACGTGATGGAGACATTTCATTCAAACTCCCCATATAACTCTTATACGGTTCCATCATCCTGGAGGACATGGATTGCATACATAGACTCCCTGAATTAAATTAGAATAGAGAAGAATGGCGCCCTGGGGTTGGGCGACACCGCACTTCAAACTGGATCAGGTGGGTTGGTGTCTGGCGCCCATCCGACGGCAGTTCCACCCCATTTGACTATCGAGTTGCAGCTCCTCGTGTGGGGGGATCCTGGCCGGGGGGCTGTGGTGGGGTGATTGGCCCCAAGGCTGGACATTCCTATTGTAAGATCCTAAGGAGATGGACGGAGACTCCCTTCCCTCTTTTTTTTTTTTCTTCCATCCCCCTTTCTTTACTCAATGCAAGCCACTTAATCACTCTCTCATACCATACACAGTGGTCCATTTCACCTTCCCCAAGGAGAGGTTGTTTAGTTTTCATTACCTTCACAAATACTCCCATTATTGCTTTGGATATGTGACTTCAACTTGTCTTATTTCGATTCAGTTTCTCAAGCTTAACTATATGTGATTTTAAAAATTTGTTATATAATCGTTCCTTCTTTTATATGATTGTAATGAATCTCGATATAAATCAATAAAGTCTTTTTGAAAAAAAAAGCGGGAGTTCTGGGAGTTTTTAATATCTCTCCTATGGAGTAGTTGGCTTGCTCCAGCATTGCTCCCCTTTTGTGTATAAGGTCCTAAATGAAAATGGCCTTTATAGCTCAGATTTATAAAAGGAAACTGGAGTTATTCTAGAGTAATATATACAAATGTGACAAGCACCCATCAAGCACGAACAAGATAAAGTGTTGTGTTCTTAGCCATTGTGGTCTCTCAGTGGTGCTACAAGTTATGTTTTTCACTCCCATGTGCCATTGCAGAGAGGAGATTTCCACAGACAGTCCAGCTCCGAAATGTCAGGCAAATCCTCTCTGCACGAGAAAGACAGCAAAACCACAGATGTACATTTCGGCCTATGTGGGCCTCGATGGTGTGGTGCAGCTGATTCCCTCTAGGCACCTGGAGAGCAAGGGCCCATGTCTGAGTCACAGAGAACAAATTAAAGTTGCAAAAAATTTCACACTGATTTAAATCAGTGGGGACTTTTATTTCTCCTCTATGGATCAGTTGATTTGCTACAAAACGGCATCATTTTTGTTTTGTACAGGGGTGTCTGGAGGCATTTTTACATGTTGGAGCAAAGCTATAAAATGACCCAAGAAGGCTAGCCCACCCAACCATTATGTTTATATGGAGGGGGCAAGTGTAGGGGCTCATGTGCCCCCTTTGTCCCCCCCTCTGGACACCCATGGTTTTGTGTATATAAGTGGAGCTAGTATTACTGCAGGGGTAGTCAGTCACTGGACCTCCAGCTCATCATTACCGCCACCAGCCAGCCAGTGGTGTAGTCTCCACATCCCAGCAGCTGGGGATCCAAATATTGACTACCCTTGTTTTAAATGGGCATGGGAGGGAACAGGCTTTGGTTTTGGTTTTGGTAAGTTCACATTTGATGGTTTTGTAAGTCCCAAACAATGCTTTACTTGGCGTTTTTCTTCTCTTTCAGAACATACAAAATGGTTTGACTAATTCTGTATTTTTCACACAATTTCCCCCCTCCCTAACAGGCTAATCAAAACCAGAAATTTTAAGTCAATTCAAGGAACTGGCTCACAATTTCAAATCTGTCAGCTTGTAACACTAACCAGGCAGTGGTAGCCTATGGTTATCCATCCCATGCTGGGTTACTTTTCCCATCATCCTCAGCTAGTCTAGCTGTGTAAGTAGTTATTTTGTATGTTTTGCACCAGAGCAGAAAAGTGTTACTTGGTCATAGGACTGTACTGAGCAGTGTTTGCAATTTTATCTCTTTTGAGTACCAGAGGGAATGGCCATTGCATTGGCACTCAAAGGGTTAATGAGTCTCCCAGGATAAAAATCTTAGCCACTCAGCAAAAACTGTGCACTTCTGGGGCAAACCAGCTGCACAATAGTGAGCAATAACAAACCGCTTTAATGCGACAGCTCTCTGCTTTCGAGCACACTTGGCTATTGAAGGGGCTAAAAATCCCCATTTCAATCAGTAGGTATATCTGGAATTACTGGATAGCTTGCTATATAACTGTACCATTTTCTTAGTACAAAATCCTATGTGTTGTTAATGAGTTAACTATAAATGCATTCACTGCCTAATGTTGCTTATTATCTTTCATCCTGCTGCCATCGTCACTCTCATTTGGACGGTCCTTTCGTTTCTAGTAAATATCACAATCATTATTAATGTTAATGCAAATTGTAGGCATCCCAGATTGCAGTGGTCATGGTAGTTGGTTCTGTTAATTAGCAATGTGAGCAGTGACACGCTAATATACACCTACTGCAGATCCTTCATCAGTGTGGACTGCCAAACAAACTGGCAAGGTTATACAACTAAATTTTAAGGGATAAGAAAGAAAACTGGTGATTGCATTAACCCCTCAGCTGTAAGAGAGGTCATTGGAAACCTCTCCAGAATTCTAAGGGGTTAAACAAATAAACAATCCTGTCACATAGGTGTTTACTGCTTTGTTTATGCCCATTATAAAATGGCAAACAAGCTTATTTGTACGGGCATTTTATTGAACCCTTTCCATGCCAGAGAGGTGTCCAATGCATTGCAAAGGAATGCATTGGACACCTATCTGGCACTCAAAGGATTAAATCCAACATAAACAAGTAGATGCTATTATACTAAGGGCAGCCAATAAACATTCCCAGCATTCCCTGCTTTGTGATTCCTTTAGTCCTTTGAGTGATGGAAACTTGGAAAGGCGTCTAATGCATGTGCTGCAATGTACTAGATACCTCTATGGCACTCATAGGGTTAAGATCCCTCTAGCTTTCCATGGGTTAATAGCCCCATTTAAAATCATTGATAATTGTTATTTGTCAACTACGGTGCCAATGGTTTGACTCTAACCTTTTAAGTGAAAATGGAGTACTTTAAGAGTAGGAAATCTTTTTTATGACAATTTGAAAAACTCACTGACTGCCAAATTTTTAACTGACAAATTTGCCTAACGGCAGCTGCTTTGTGCTACTGCAGACCTTTCCAAACTGAATATAAATGGAGATGAAAGGCTGCAGACTCAGTATTGTATTCCACCTAATTAAATAGTAAATAATGCACAATATGTTCATGTCTTTGCTTTGTGTGTGTTTTTTAATCTCAAGTTTTTACTGACACCTTCAAATTTAGAACATTTTTAATGACTCCCAGTAAATTTAGTGAAAGTTGCTAATACCAAGTGTTAACCCTTTAACCCATTGAGTGCCAGAGGGGTACGCAACACACACACACACACACACATATATATATATATATATATATATATACTGTATATATATATATATTTTTTTTATATATATATATGTCCATAATAAAGGTTTACAGTTCCTTTCAGCTCTCATTTACAAACTGTAGTTATTTTGCTTTAGATCCCTAAAGCATAATCCTAATGTTGCATGTTTAATGCATATATAGACTATTCTATATAGACTCAGATTAACCCTTTGATAGCCAGAGGGTATGCAACGCACTGCGTACCCATCTGGCACACAAAGTGTTGATTGATTGTACACAGCTACTGCTTTTGCTTTAAGATTTGTACCCACTGCTCTTCTATTCAGAAAAGCTGATACCTCAGGCCCATTAACAGACAATAAAACACTATCACTTCAGAAACACCCATCTAGATTGCTATTGCAATGGGATCCCTGATAAAATCAGAAATGGGAGCCCCAGAGAGCACACATAAAACTATGTTTTAGCCCTCAGAAAACAAGCAGAACATTTTACACAGGGTAGCATGGAATACAAGGTATTTGTGTATTACCCTAGATCATTTTCAGGCATTAGTGTTCCTTTAAATGCCAGTTTTAATCTCTGTCTTTTTGCTCACACATAAAATCTAATTCCCTATTTCCCTGTAGTTTTGGTGCCTATTAACTACTGAGTAATTTGTGACTTAGGCACTAAATCTTTCATCCTGAGTCTCATTTACCTGACTAACTGAGAAACTGTGGGTGTTTTTCATTTGGTCGTATCCCCTGGTGACAGTGACACCCCCATTATTTATGGACAAGTGATTTAAGGTTGATAACTGCCTAAATCTCCTTCTGAAATTGATTGATATGACATCTATTCAATTATTCTCCCAGCAAGCTACAGCCAAAAAGTCATTTACTTTTGACTGAAGATAGCCAAGTCTGGGATTGAAACAGCGCTCTCCAAAGAGCAGAGTTTAATGAAAGCATATTACTGCAGCAGTCTAGGAACGTGTGGCGTTTACCGTGCCGTGAGGAGAAATTGGCCATCAACTATGCCATTGGCTTTGATCATCATCTTTCAATGATGCTGGCTGAGAACATAGTAATTAATGTCACAGTGTTCCAAGAAACTGCTTGCAAATTATTTACCAAGCAAGAAAACAGAAATTAAGGACTGGGCTCAGTAAGCAAATCAACTGAATCATATGGGACAAATAAACGTTCACAATATTACCATTTATTTAAATAGGGATTTTAACCCCTTGAATGCTAGAGAGGTCACCATGCATTGTAGAACAATGGTCTGAATGAATATGACTGAATATGGAAACCATTTTTTTTTTGCTTTTATAAATATATATACAGACTTCTAAACATTAGTCATAACAATGTATAATTATTTTAACAGCTAAGTTTTTATTTCTTTCAAAATCAAGGAGTGAGATTTTAAGGTATTACTGGAAGAAAACATTAAAGGTCTCCGTGAATATAACAGTATAAAGAATTTGAATTAGAGAGTGAAAAACGGGTATATGGTAGGGGAGATAATCATATTTAGTCCTCAAATGTGCTCCTTTGCCTCAAAGGAGAGCTCTCTCTTAAGACGTTGCCTATGTGCTAGCATGCTCTTAAGGGAGTGTTCAGCAGCAGTAGTAACAGTTAAAGGTGTTTCCTTTCCAACCCCTTACTTGTCCATTTTAAGAGGTTAAAAGTCTATGGGTCTTTTTTGCCCACAAGCTTTTAGTTCATTACATCAGAGATCAGTGGCCATGTTTTCTCCTGGAGTGGGCAATTACAACAGTCATGTTTTGTGAACGAAGATTACCAACAAGAATATCCCTTTTGAACCCTCAAAAACAATTACATTCTCTTCAACACTTCACAAATGAAAAATGCTACACTCATAGTAACGTGCCCTAGGCCGTTACTGGAAAGCTCAGACTATAGACCTTGTGCATTATACGAGGACTGCATGAGGGGTTTGGGTCGTCTGAAACAGGGGCGACTATGGACTCTAGGGTATTTTGGAACTTTTATGTGTAGTTCGTCATCAAAACTTTGTAGACTAGGGACGGTACACCATTATGGACTAATTGTATGAGTATTTTCCGTTGACAAAAACACCGTCGACTCAAGGTCGAGAGACGGGGGAAGGAATGATCGACCCTGTCTCGTACGGACCCAGGGGAGACTTTGATTGGTCAGTTGATGGCAACCAATCCGTTGAAGGTGCACGTAGGCGCAGCAGGAGGAAGTCAACAAACCAGGGATTGGTCGGACAGCCGACCTACCAGTCACCGATTGGGCAGGGGTTGAATCTGAATATGCAAGCAAGTTTCAACCCCGACTCATTGTTCCACGAGATGTGTATGCCAAGTCCTAACCCATTGTATGTCATGTCCTAATCCACTGTGGTTTAATCTCATCATGTCGGGTCCTTTGTTTACTGATTACCCATATGTTATTGACCTTTGTTCCCTTTTATTTCAATACATTTGATGGGATTTGCAGTGTATAAATAAAGTGTGTCAGTTTGGAGTAAGCAGTCTCTGCGTCTACTTCTTACTCGGATGGTCTAAAGAGTCTGCTATGACTCCCATCCATCATGCGGATTTAGAGCTATTCACCTCCTGCTTCCAGCATGGCTCGTCTACGAGCATCCGATCCAGCAGACTGACGACTACTGACCAGCACGCTTCCTTCGACCTGGAGTAGGGGCCTCACTCCCTACGTCCACGGTATCTGGCGACCTATCAATCCGGAGGACCTACAGCTCGATCGACGGCCTGCCATTTAACATGTAGTTGGAGCCCGGGAGTTCGACCTCTCGACCTACGCCTTCGACCCGCTCCCTTCTGCAACCGACTGCAAGATTCAATGTTTACCAGTCGACCTGCAAGAGAAGGTTTCTGGAACGACGGCCCAGGACACCCTGGCGTCTTGGGTTCCCGTTACACTCATATCTACTGCCCTTTCACCAACCTACAGTGGGGAATAATGTGATGAAATTTTGCAGCACTCCATTTTAGATCATGTTCTGGACTTGTACCTAACACCTATCGCACCTGCATAAACATATAGTATAAGTGCTACAATACACCATCTCTGTTTATACTGATTTATGAAAGAACAGACATGCATAGACATGGTCTTATGCATTCTTTCTTTCTTTTGTGCTGTTTCAAGGGGCAGGACATGTTTCCCTTTCTCCCACACACTGATTGGCTAAAAGTTTGAGAGGCTGAACGTTGTAGTCTACAAGTACAATCTACTTGGGAGAAGGTAAGCAAATTCTTGCTAAACAGTACTACAAGTTCCAGTAGGCAGTGCTGGAACTTTTATACATTTTAATTAATGTACAAAATGATCCTTCTGCTGTATAAATGAACTATACCTGCTACAAAGGTACTGTTGGAGGCTATACAACTGAGTAGTCAGAAAGGAGGAGACAGGATGGACCACTGAACATAGATAAGTATACTCCACACACACTTCTAATCCTTAAGATGCAATACCTCCTAGGAAAAAGTTAACCATAGACTCAACTTAAGGGGGCCATTAAATGTGACCAATGTTTTTATTTTTGTCCTCATACTATAATAATAATAATAACAACTAGTATTTTTATAGCTCCTTTCTCCCAGTGGGACTCAAAGCGCTTTCAGAGCACGCTCTTGGAATTAACCAAATTGGCAGCTGAAATAACAGGTGTTATTATTACCCAGTCAATGGTACTCATTTATCGACCTCGGAAGGATGAAGGTATCACGGTGCCCGTGATCTTCTTTGCCAGTGACATTGCTACTTTCTGTTCTATTCCTGCTGGGCTGTTATTGGCCGCTGGGTTCTGCCCCTCCTAGCTTTAGCGTTTTTAACCTCAGTACTGTCATTACTTTGGTGCCCTTTCGTGGTGTTCCTGTACCTGACGTTTGTACTGCTGTTGGTTCCTGCTCCGTGTATGACCCGGTTTTGCCTGACCTTGCTCCTGTCTCTTCTGCCCCGGGATTCCGTTGCTGACTAGGACTGGCTAACTACCACTCTGTGTACCGATCCTGGTTGTGGCTGACTACCGCTCTGTGTACCGATCCTGGCTGTGGCTGACTACCCAATCCGTTGCTGATTAGGTCTGGCTGACTACTACTCTGTGTTCCGATCCTGGCTGTGGCTGACTACCCGATCTGTTGCTGACTAGGACTGGCTGACTACGGTTCTGTTTACTGATCCTGGCTGTGGCTGACTACCCGATCCGTTGCTGACTAGGACTGGCTGATTACTGCTCTGTGTACTGATCCTGGCTGTGGCTGACTACCCGATCCGTTGCTGACTAGGACTGGCTGATTACCGCTCTGTGTACCGATCCTGGCTGTGGCTACTACCCGATCCTTTGCTGACTAGTGTCTTGTCAGTGCCTGTCAGTGTTGTCTCCGGTTACCCTAGTCTCCTGGGACTAGTGCCTTGCCAGTACCTGTCAGTGTTGCCTCCAGTTACCCTAGTCTCCTGGCACTAGTGCCTTGCCAGTGCCTGTCAGTGTTGCCTCCGGTTACCCTAGCTTGCTAGGGATCTGGTCACTTTCTGTGTCCAGTATTGTAGCCTCCTTCTATCCAGTCCTCTGAGATTTGGGCACTTATGGTGACCATTTCCATTCCTCCGTTACCCCTAGTTTTCTAGGCCAGGTCACTCTCCAGTGTCCCGGCTTGCTGCCGTTCTATCCCTAGCCTTCTAGGAATTCTGCCCTGCAGTCACCTACCGTCTCGCTAGTTGGGTACACTTCCTAGGTTTGGTACTGCTGAGGTTCTGTTCCTGTCGTCTGATCCAGCCTGCTGTATTACTGTTTTGTTTTGCTATTCTCCTGCACCCTGACCTATGTCAGATTTGGGAAGTGCCACGGTACTGTCCGGATCTGGGCCTGTGAAGAGTGACATTGTGCACTTTATTCTTAATAAAGCTGATTTTACCTTACTAACTTGTCTGAGTCTTCTTACAAACCATGACAGAAGGGTTGAGTTGACCCTGCCAGGATTTGAACCTGCAACCCTGAGGTTGAATAGGCTCCACAGTCAGGGAAATTACCACTGAGCTATCTCATCGGCTATAAGCTATTGAAAATACATTGCCTCCCCATTGGGGAACCGAACCCTGGTCTACCGCGTCACAGGCGGGGATACTCACCACTATACTAACGAGGATCGGCTACTCAAAACAGTTTAACAAGCTGTGTTGCAATGGCAATTGAAAGAGATTTTTCTTTGAACACCTCTTACTCTGGTAACGTCAGCTGTTCAAATCCCACCCAGCCCTATAAGCACATGCTCTTCCTTCAAATCTTCTTCAGTGGAATTGGCTTTTGTTCATCAGCAGGAAGGTTAAAGGACAAAATAGAAGATGGAAAAGGATATTAATGTATTTGAGTGAAAGGAAAAGAATGATACAAAGCACAGAAGGCACCCCTGTTTGTATCAATCACATGAATATTACTCCCAAAATCACCCCAAAGGGATATACTCATAAAAAGACTTGTTGGCTTCTAAGCATATGTCACAGCCAACATTCAGGCATCTGGGTATCTACTGCTTCTAGTAGCAGTGTCCAGGTATATTCTCCCCAGTTCGTATAGGGCTGATCTCTCCACAGACTCCCGCTCTCTTTAGTTGCAACAATACATGGAAACATGAACAAAGATAAAGGTGCCCAGTAGTATAAGACTGTAACAGTGAAAATCATATAGTATTGATGAATGGGGTACTCACAATTCTTCAGTGTCAGACCAGTGCATATACACGGCCTGACTCCCAAGCATACAGAGATTATCAACCCGTGTCCGTTCGGGATCTGTAAATTCGTATCTGCTCCATTATATATATATATATTATAATAAAAGAATTATACAGGTTGCCTTAACAATTACGTGGTTCTAGACCACTTTATCATAGCTAAAAAGTTTTTTGCATTTTGACTTTTTAGCTTTGATAAAGCAGTCTAGAATCGTGAAACGCATAAGCATTAAGTCAACCTGTATAATTATTTTATTCTAATGTTTTTTATAATAAATTTTAATTTTAATACGCCCCACTTATTTTATTTGTACGAGGAGTAGGATTGAAGTCATCTGAAGATATGAATTTAAAGATCCTGAACGGAGACGGGCTGATAATCTCCGTATGCTTGGGAGTCAGGCCGTTTATATGCACTGATCTGACATTGAAGAATTGTGAGTACCCCGTTCATCAATACTATATGATTTTCACTGTTACAGTCTTATACTATTGGGCACCGTTTCCTTGTTTTTGTTTCCAACTAGTGTATTTGAAGCTCCTGAAAAAATTGGATAATGGCAAAAAAAAAATAATGGTACTTTTTTAAGTGTGTGAGACCACTTAGGAATGCCAGGGATGAGTTCCCTAATTCTTTTTAAAAAAAACATTTTTTTTTGCCATCTAGGAGGCACTGCTCCTTTAAGTAAGTGTACAAAGACAAAAGGTCTACAAGTTCACCACAATTTAGTTTTTGGAAGGAAATGTGGTGCGTGAAAAATTCTGTTGCTGTTGTCTAATTAGCTATTTTAATGAGAGACCACATGAGACATGCACATTCTGTTAGAGGGGCACATTGCCAAAATAGTGCTACTCTTGCTGTTTTGACTATATTATTGCTCCTCTTTCTTAACAAAAAGCTAATATAAGAAAATGGGAATAAATGTGTTTTCTGTATTGTTTCATCCAGAACTATATTTTTAGTTTATGGGGACAGCCTTTTCTAACAGGGCACTAAAACTCAGGATCACACGAAACAAGAAAAAGTAGAGGTATTCAGGGCAAACCCACGGCAATTTACAAACAACCAGTGATTTAAACAGACGTTTTTCAATGTTAGTGAGTTCTCCAACACATAATGAATCAATGCATCGGCATGGAGATCTCTTTAAGATTCATAAGGCTAAAGGTCACATTTAAATCAATGGGAATATGTACTTGTATAGTGAGACTGTTCCAAATTGCTCCAGTTTGCCCTTACACATAAGGCCCAACCAATCACATTGGTTTTGAATGAAATGAAAGCAAGGAATAAGGATATAAATGAATACAGATATTTAATGAGGAATAGTAATATTACCTGTCCCTATTTCACACACCGTCTTCATTAGTTAGTGACACCACCTTTACTGTACTGTAATGATAATAATATGTAAACCTGATAGATTGGATTATATTACTTAACAAAAGACAAGGAAGTAGATTCACTAAAAGGCAAATTGAAAATATAAAAAAATACTAATAATAATATCTACAATTCATTTATTTAACAGTGGGCAATTTTAGGGGAAGCCAACCGTGTAATAGAGGAGAATTGGAAATTACTGAAGACTAAATGGTACTTTTAAGACATTGGACGCTAGAAGGACATAGCTGGGAACTCTGGATTTGCCCCGGAGACCCCGATTTTTGCAGCTAATTACCAGTTCTCCGGAGCAGAGGTTGATTCTCTGGATGTGGGGAGTTTCTAATGTTCCTTCCGTTCCCCACCTGCTTCTCCTCCTTCCCCAACCTATTACTATCATTTTTTTTTTTTAATTTTTGTTAGCCCTGCCCTCCACCTGCAATTAAGCCCGCCCCTTGTTTACGCAAATTGCATCTTTTCCATCCCTTAGTGGCACCACAGGACTCTTGCCTCCGGGGAGAACACAACCAGTTCCCAGCTATGTAGAAGGATCTCCAATATCTTGCTTTGAAAGGCACTAGTGATATCTCTATCATTTAAATAAATGGGAAATTTGATAATTGTATTTGTCCTCATTGGTGCAATTGGTTTGCTCCAGAAGTGCTCCTGTTTAGCTTAGGGGATAAGGCTTAAAGTCACATAACCTATCCAAAGTATGAAAAGTTTGAATATGGTATGAATTTAAGGCAAGGGCAGGCTTTTTATTTTATAATTGTGTCAGAAGTAGAAGTCATAAATGTGGTAATTCTTTACTAAATATTTCTCAGCCATCTTTAGTCTCCCTTTAACTTCTTAGATCAGGGGTAGGCAACTGTTGGCTCTCCATGTATTGGGAACTCCTATTCCCATCATACCCAACCAATTTTCAGTTGTGGTTCCAAAATGAGGCCTCAGGCCCCCCTAAAGCAAATTCAGGGATGCAGACAATAAAATAGGCTGGTACCCCTAAAAGCAGAGGCTTCATTCTGACTTTAAAGGATTCATACTGGCTCTGGACATGGTCCCAAAATAGGCAAAGTGGGTACTGCAGAAAACTTCCTGTTTTTCTTCTCAGCTTTAGAAGATTCAGATCCACCAGACTGTGATTTAGAACCCCAGTCATCTATATGCAGACATCTCAACAGCTCCCACTAATAACCATGAAACCAAATATGCTTAACATATTCATTTTATTAAATAACACTTGTAAAATTATATCCCTTTTTTTGTCATATGTTTCAACTTCCTTGGGGGTGATCAGCATGCTGGGCCTTGGAGATAACTTTTTTTTTTTTTTTTAATCTTGAGCAAATAATTATATATATACCAATTGCTCCATAGGGAAATAGTACATGTCCTCAAGTCCACCCTGATTTCAGTTGGGTTTTCAGTGTTTTGCATGTGTTGGAAACTTCTTGTATTCAAGGGGGTTAAAGACAGTATTTATTGGTTCTGACATAGTTTCAGAAATTATTGGCTCTGACATTTAATCTTCCGGAATTTCCAGGTCTCCCCTACAGTGCAGCTGGTATATATATATATATATATATATATATATATATACATATATATATATATATTTAGAAAGAGAGAGACAGAGAGACAAAGAAGGAGGGGGTGGAACCACTGACTCACAAAAGAGTTATTGCACAGGCGCACAGTCCCAATTTCAGACGAAGCACAGAAGTAAGAAGAGGGATGCACCCACCACAACATGGGGACAGATAAACAGTCCCATTGTTCAGTAGGGGATTTTAAAGAGATAGTAATGCTTGGATTTGGCACCATTTAAATCTGTTACTTGACATTTAAGAATATGTCTAATTGCAGACACAATTAAAATTACAGAGGCCAATGTATTAAGATGTACCATCGTCATTCTAGAGTAAATCAACTGCTCCATGGGGGACAAATAAACATCAACAAAAATTACCATTGATTGAAATGGGTCTTTTATTCACTTGAACGTAACAGCAGTCTCCAGCTGACTGTGGTAAACCCCACCTGGAGAACCTAGGAGGTAGACCTTTCCCTGTACATAAGTGCTATGAGGAGTTCTGTTCACTAACTAGTGTCAAATAATACAATGAAATTTTGTCAGAGCCAATAATTACTATGTCTTTAACCCCTTGAATGCTAGAGGTTTGAAGGTCTAATTTAAAATAACATGAACTTGGGGACTATGTAGTAGCTGTTGACTCAGAATATATGTACAATTCCTTTGTACATATGGTCCACAGTCCTCTATCTTTCTTGTCTTCATAAATTTGTTTAATTTTACTCAGATGTCTTAAGCTGCATGTTGTGAATTGCTCATGGAAAGTGAGCTTGAAATCAAAGCAGCTAAACCCATCCCATTTTATGGCTTGACACCACTTCAAAGAGACTAATGTGAGAAGCTAGATTAGAAATATTCTTTGATACCGCTCTCTTAGAGCCAGCATGAAAAACAGCTCCGTTACGCACAGTAGGGTAGAGCAGCTCGTACCACATACAACTAAAAATACATTTAAAGGAACGTTACTGCTAAAATTCAAGTTATCATATGAAACAGCTATTAAAGATGACACTGTCTGATAATCACAGATATGCGTGCATGAGTCTCTAGACTTTGATAAAAATAAAAAGGAAATTTTCACCTTCTAAACATTCTTGTTTATCAAGTTGTTTTTGCTTTCCCCCGATATCCATGGCACCAACCAGAACATCTAGAATCTCTATAGATTTGCCTCAGAAACTGCAGTTTTTAACTTCTCAGAAATGGGTCTCCAGGAACTGAGAATTTGCCTACAGTTTTGAGAGTTCCATATAACTCCAGACAATTACTGCCTACATTTTCCCCATTTTCTCACTAAACCCCACCGACTACGCCTCATTTTTGTATCCCAGACCTTCCCTGTTTATGGTTTGATGCTTATCAAATTGATACTCCCTCCAAAAAATTAAATATTTTTCCAGTCACACTGAATACAGAGGTTCCCAGGTAAGCTGACTAAGCACTCTGCCCTAGGACACAGGCATTAACTTTCATAGTGATCCATTCTCATTTAATTCCAGGGTCAGCGCCACCTATCGGTGAGGTAGGCACTGGCCTATGGAGCACATATACTGTGGGAGCAGAGCCGCATGCACCTCGGCGGCTGCTGAACATATCCTTTTTGCTCCCTCTTCTGGACCAAGATGAACTAATATTCAATAATTGGACAGTCTGGTGCTCTTGTCTGGTATTTGTGTCGATGACATATCTACATATGAGCTAAGATGATTTTACCATCACATCCCTGTGAATCTGCTGACAATACACTGACACTGCTATGCATACACCATGCCTTCGACAAGTTTATGATTTTGCAGTAACTACTTTGACAATGGCTCATTTGTAGTGTTGAGCGAGCATGCTCGGCCGATGCTCGGATCGGCTCGAGCATCGCTCTGCTCGGCACATGGCGGTACTCGTACGAGTACCGCCATGTGCTCGCCCGCCATGTTCGGGTGGCAGGGATCTGTGCCGAAGGAGGCACAGATCTTACAGACGCTCCGCTGGACCACCAGGGACTGGAGGTAGGGGACATGTGGAGATGGAAGGGGGCATTGCGGAGATGAAGGGGGCATTGCGGAGATGAAGGGGGACATTGTGGAAGGGGGGCATTGCGGAGATGAAGGGGGACATTGTGGAAGGGGGACATTGTGGAAGGGGGGCATTGCGGAGATGAAGGGGGCATTGCGGAGATGAAGGGGGACATTGTGGAAGGGGGACATTGTGGAAGGGGGACATTGTGGAAGAGGGGCATTGTGGAGATGAAGGGGGGCATTGACCAGGCACCCTCCCCTCATCAGAGCAGGGGGTGCCTGGTGTAATGCTCGAGTCCTCCCATTCAATTCAATGGGGCTCGGGTGCTCGGCCGAGCACTCGAGCCTCCGGGGGTGCTCGGTCAGAGCACCCGAACCCCCGAGCATCGGGGTGCTCGCTCAACACTACTCATTTGCACATTGAAAAGCAGCTCAATAAGCCATTGTTATATTCATGTGGATATGTTCATTTGTTAATTTGGCACATCGCAACATGCACTAAGCTCTGATAGCTACCTATACTGAGGCTGGCAAACTTGGGAATGGGATCTCCCAGTAGCTTTCTATGCAGCTACAGCCATGGTCTTAACCCCCTTAAAGGGATATTGATGTATCAAAATAAAAGCAGCTCCTATTAATCGTCATAGTATTTGGGCCATGGAGAGTGTTATTTCAGTACTGTCAGAGTTGTAGTTCAAGAGTAATTGAATGATAAAATATACCCCCTCCTGCCCCTTTTACCTAGTGTAAGCCACCTCCCCTCAGATGTGGAATCTAGTCTTAAGACCAGACAGTTCACAGCAGGGGACAATCTTCTTACTGTGAGAATAATGAAAACCTTGCCTCCTTGACAGGTTTTTCAGTTTTTTCCTTTATGCTAATTGTCCCTCTCTGCAAGCCATCTGGTCACCACTAACATCACCAGAAACTCTGCACAAGGCCAGCAGTGCTTAGCCGATGTGACTTTATAATGAATAAGCCCAGTGGTTCTGTTTGGTGAAGTCGCCTCTGCTAACATATGAGTGAATGTGACTTTGTCCAGCAGCACAGCCGGAATTCACTCACATCCTCTGGATGGCACAACCCAGCAATGGACATGCATGAAAGGGGCCATTACCATCACAATCCTCCTTGGGGTCTTTTTTGTTCATCTGACATCAACTCACTTTCACTCATATTGGCACACACATTGTGCAAGGCCAGCAATGCTAAGAACTGCTGGCCTTGAACAGTGCATCTGGCAATGTACAAGAGACGATGTGAAGTGTGCGTGCATCCAATAGCAGTAGGGAACTTAGACCCAGATTTTGCCTTTTACTTTTGGCACAGAAAGAATGGGATATATTCATTAGCCCTATCATGATCCCTTTACTCCAAATTAAGTAACATGAGACGTTTGCCCATTTATATTATTTACTGTAACTTAGATAGGAAATGGAAGATAGCACCAGTGGGAATTTGACTGTACTTGAAGGACCTTTATATCTTTCTTGTTATTCCATCACTGTATTAAACCTTTGTGTGCCAGTTGACATCCAATGCATTACAATGCAATGAGTTGCGTACCCCACTGACACACAAAGGGATAAGTGAGGGCTTCAGTTCTTGATGCTGAAGTCTCTCTGCATATTCTCTACTCCCTCACTTCTCTCCCCAATACACCAACACCTTTATGCCAGGATGATAGGCTATGATCACAGTCTTTCCCCCTCCCCTTGCATTCCTAATATGGTGATGTGTATTTCTATAGCTAAGGTGATGTGCTCATTACACATCAATATACACACATTACCATAGCATCAACCCTTAGTGCATCTCACCCTTAGTTATATACTCTATGGTATTATTAAATACCTGGTATCTCAATTGCCACATTTTGACCACTATTGACAACTGGTTTGTTTAGTAAGAAATCTTTTTTATTAATAATTATCCCATCTTTTAACCCTTGCATGAAATGCTTTAAGCCCATGAATACTAGAGAAGTAATGTACTGGAGACCATTCTAGCATTCAAGGGGTTAAAATCAATGGGGATACAGAAAATTTGTATGTGTCTCTTAATAGGTAGACTTGTAGGCCTGGCTAGAGCAATCCATTACCTGTGTACCAGACAGTCTATTTATTTACCAGTTTATAATGTAATGTCCAGTCCTCTTAATAAGCTGGGAAATGTCACGATGCGTTAGAGACCTCATTAGTATTTAAAGGGACAAAGACTATTTTAAATCCATACAGATCTGTATTTATCCTGTATGCAGCAGCTGGTTCATCCCAGATATAATACATCTTTTGCGTTAAACATTTACACTTTTATGCTTAATTGACATCACATGTAGCTTTAATATCAGTGATATCTTGATAACATATGCAGTGTTATAATGTTCTATATGGAAAATAAGAAATGATAGGACTTAGATGTGAGGTACAGGATATAAGATCCCTACTGCCTCCCTTTCATTGTATACTGGAAGGGTCTTTTTTTGTAAGTAGAACATGCTGAAGGCATGCAATTTGCCCATTACTATTTGAGAGATTCAAGGGGATGTATGGGAGATACATCAGAGGGTTAATAGGCCAAGAAGATGGAAAATACCTTTGGGGGATTGTTAAATGTTTGTTGAGTTTGTTTGGGGATGTTAAATGTTATGTAACAGTACCATTGCTTATTTGGGTTTGGGAGAATTATATTGGATTAATGTGCTCAGCTGGGGTACCGGTACAAAAACATGTAAAGAACACAGGGGTGGGCTGATGGGAACAATTAAAGCTATGTCACTGAATGTTCAGGGGCTTAATACTCCCCAAAAAAGAATTATTTTGCTAGATATGCTTTATAGTCATAAGATTGATATTGCTTGTATACAGGAGTCACATTGGCAGGAGGAAGATATATCTCGTTTTAACTTTAAAAAATATCCAGTAACTGAATACTCAGAGTTAAAGGGAAAAAACAGAGGGGGGTTGTAATGCTGGTGTCAAAAGAGGTAAATATGAGGTACAGGATATAAGACAATGCTAATAAAAGAGGTGTCTATATCATTTCATGTGTTGTTGCAAGTACTGGTAGTTAGATCTTAGAAAGCTAGAAATGTTTATGAGTCATGCTAAGGCAGACATCTAGAAATGTAAGAAGTGTAAGCAGAGATAATCCTTTGCAAAAACAGCAAGGCTTTTTCTTCCACTTAAGGGGGCTGTCTTTCACAGTGGAAGCATTAACACTGCTGTGTGATGTACGTAAGTGCCAGGATTATGTGACAAAGAAAGGAAACAGTGTAAAGAGAAAAATAAGCCCTGAAGACTGAAGTCAGCCAAGCAATCGCAGCTTAATGAATCTTTAATAAACTGACTTCTCACATTCAGCTATGGGATGCCTTTGTACAGTATGACCCAAGGATGCAGCCATTAATTGTTCCCCAGTATAAAACATAGTGCTATATAGTCAGTCACAGGTAGTCACTCTTCTGGACCAGCAGCTGTTGGGTGACAGCTGTTTGAGGATGATAGGTACTTGTGGTTCCTGACAATTGGAAGTCCAAAGGTTGGCTACCCGTGGCCTAAAGATAAGTATAAAAACAGAACCCATATCAAAGCTCAGGATATCACTAAAGTTCAAGGTGCAAATGCAGAAGAAACTATTGAAGTTACTCAAATGTAATAATGAGAATGGTCCCCATCAGATCAAGGAATAGATGCAGTAATAAACCAATGTTTGAATGATGAAGAAATATTGATGAAATGTTGATGGAAATAAGATGTTATTCAGGCTGATTTGAGAAGAATGGATGAAATGGGTCATGGTGCAGAGATGTAGGTGTGCGTTCCCAGACCTCACTCTGGATCCCCTATACAGCTCCAAACACGCAGTGTCTGTCAATCATTAAAGTGATTTATAAATGAAACCTAAGCACAAAGGGGCATACACCAGTGAAATACTCTTTTATTAAAAAAATAAAAATAAGGTAAATACTGAACTCATGGTTCCAATATCAATACAGATCAAGAAACATACAGTGTCAAGTCCCTGATGGAGATTCTCTAGCAAGTCATCATCCTTAGGGTTGGAGGTGCTTCCCGATTCCCTCGTTTCTCATTTGATGTTCCCCAGGCTCCACGTCTGACAGCATATCTTGGGACAGTGAGGAAGCATGTTCTCTCTACCTCCAAACCCAAGCCTAATAATCAGTTAGAGAATTCTGACCAAGGGATCTGTGACATGATACCGTAGGCATTTGAGCTTTGTTGATATTGAGGCAATGTGAGTGCAGTATTCACCTTGCTTTTATCCTATAGTAAAGCTGTATTTCACTATCTAGGTACCCTGTCTTCATGTCTATACTTTGTATTTATACATATACGATAAAGATAAATGCCTATGAACACAGCTTAAGAATGTTACCTTTATCATTTTTGAAATGGCAACCAGTTGGCTAAGTTACCGTAAAATCTGATGTATAATATAATTTTGTTCTTTTTTACCCTTTGGTAAGTGGGGGTGTGTGCATAATATACAGGAGAGAAATATTACACATATATATATATATATATATATATATATATATTTTGTCAGGCCGTCCGCCGGACCCACGACCCTTCCTCCTGCCTAACCCACACCATCATGGGCAATCGGCTCCTCCCTCCTTGCCACTTGTCACGGCGGCCGCCTCCCCGAGTCCACAGCAGCTCCACGAGGGCCGATGCCCGCTTGGAACCTACAGCAAGGGCTAATCAACGCGCACACTTCTGCCCTTCTTTGTGTGCGTGTCATACTCAAGTGACCAGGAACTCCCGTGCATCGCCGTGGCAACACGGTGCTCAGCTCTGCCCCTCTGCAGCTCCAGCATGCCCACAGCCACCACTACAAAAGCACTTGAGCTCCCAGTAAACGGCGCTCAGTGTTACTGTGGCTTCCCTTGCTCTCGGTTGTCTCCCTGTGCTCCTGTTTCCAATTGCTTTCTGGTATCCTGACCACTTGGCTTGGCTCCTGAAATTCTCCTGACATCTGGCATACTGACCCTTGGCTTGACTCCTGGAATTTCCTAACCTCTGCCACACTGACCCTTGGCTTGGCTCCTGGACTCTCCTGACCTCTGGTATTCTGACCCTTGGCTTGGCTCCTGGACTCTTCTGTCCTCTAGCATCCTGGCTCTGGCCTGGCTCCCTGGACTCTCTTGCTCTCTGGTATCCTGACTCTGGTTTGGCTCACCAAATCCTCAGTTCACCATCTGCTGCCCGTGCTTGCAGTCCACCCTAGGGAGGGGTCTGTGGTCTCACTCAAAGCCCTCTCCCTGTGTGATGCTCCAGCAAGAGTGACTATTCTGCTTCTGGGTTCCTGCATCCGAAAAGTGAGTACCCTCTATACTACTCACCTAATATATATATCCTCATGTTTGTTTCCCTCCAACCTCCCTTCCATTCAATATGCTCCCACCTTCTCCTCCCTCTACTCATCCACTCCGGAAGCATCTGGGATATCTGTGCAATGAACAGCATGGTTGCCCATTGTGCAGATATTCCAGATGCCTCCAGAGGAGTTGATTAGAGGGAGGGGAAGGTGGAAGAATATTGAGGTGGGAGGGAGGGAAGCAGACAAGAAACTAATTTTTTGGTGGGTAAAGGGTGCATAATATACATAGGCACTTTTCCCCTAAAATCTTGGGTATAATTTACACCTGCGTATTATAAACTGGTGCGTATTATACTTGAGATTTTACGATAGATGTAATGCACTCAGCAACAATAAATACTCTAGGGACCATATGTTCAAAGAAGTAACTAAATAGCTTTTGAAGTTTCTAAGGACATTTCAGAGTACAGTGTTGTTCGGCACAGTAATATTTTCAGAGACTGTTGGTTATGATCAGAAATATGTAATTGAAATATATGATTCCTGACTGAAATTGTTGTGTGTAATAACAAAAATTTACTCCATTTTTTTACCGTATGAATTTTGTACAACATTTTTTTGTCATTCTAAACAACAAATTTCCTTTACCCCTATACAATGCTGGAGAATAGTTTAGCATGTCCTTGTCCCACCCCTTTGCCCAGCAATTCTGGAGTTGTGTTATACACAATGGACATTCATGCAAGTTTTGTCGACATACATTTTTTTGTCATTATCCCTTTATGGCCCTAGGTGGCAAACTTGCACACAAATGCACATGAATAAAAATCAAACAAGAACCGTGGATATGCAAAGATTGGGATTCTGCTTTTCATGGAACCAGATACAATCCTGTTGTGATGTGACTTCCACGGTTTTCTGATTATGTAAAGGCTCATCAAAGGTCAGTCATGATGTGATCTTCACTCTGATAGAGGTTATTTAGTTCAGAAGCAGTGTAATATAATGTATTGTAATGTAGAAGAAGAGAACATTTGTTTTAATCAACTTCAGATCACACTGCATTAAATAAAATACATTGATGAATACTGCACATGATGAATACAATCAGAGTCAAATACTGAGTAAGAGCTCCCCTTCATTATAAAGTACATCATGGTGTAATAGCTTACAGACTAGGACTCCAATGCACTGAAAATGAGAAGTAAAGTGTTCAAGACCTTTCTAGCATTCAATGGTTAAAACACATTATAGAACACGAAAGAGATCATAAAAAGTCAACAAAATCCATTACTGGACTGAAAGAATAGATATATAACTATATATTGTAACAAAAGGTTTCCTTCCTTTCTAAATACACTACATTTATTTCACCCTTAGAGGACCAAAGTGGTGTGCAATGCCCTGAAAAGGAACAGTTAACCTTTTATGAAAAAAAATAATAATTTAAAAAAAAAAAAAATATATATATATATATATCCTATAACATAAAGTGATAGAATGCATATGGGACAGCTTGAGTCCTAGACTACCATTTTCTAGAGAAACTGATAAGAACAGCACCATCTGGAGACCACAACATTGTAGTTTAGTTTAAAAAAACTGGTTTGATCTGCAGTGACTCCAATGAAAAAAAATCTCCCAACAGTGGAAAATCCCTTTTCCTCCACACCTTGCTTAGTAGGTTGACCTATGGCCAATGGGGGCAACGTGGAGATGACCAATGGGGGCAATGTGGAAGTGGCCAATGGGGGCAATGTAGAAGTGGCCAATGGGGGGGCAATGCTGTCAGGGGAGTGTGCCCACAGCAATATTTGCAATAGGCCGAGGTGGCTTCTAGTTATGCCTCTGTAGCTTAGTCAGTTGAAATAAGACAGGCCTAGGAACAAAATACTGATTCCAGCCACTGTTATTGAACAAATTGGTATAATACATTATGTCCCCAGTATCTATAGGGATATATATGTATATTACTTTCCAGGGCCTCAAAGTCTTAATAGTTCATAAAAGAGTTTATGAATAACTTTTTCATGGATACAACCAAAACACACTAAACATGATTTAGAAAACCAAATTACACCATAAAATCAAATTAAAACCCCTAAAAACATACATTTCCTGAAAGCAGATATAGTACAGAATTCTAGATTTTCTAACATGTCTTCTTTTACAAAACTATCAAGCGAGGAATTATCACAGAAGAAAGTGCTTTTAGATTTTTTTCTTCCTAAACGTACACACACGTCAGAATTTGAGACATTTTACACAAACCTAGTCTAAAAACCCCAAAATATTAAATGTGAATGCCACATAGCTCCTCCTGAGAACACAGCCATTCAATATATATAGGTGCACATGGGTATGTAATTATCTGGAAACTGAAAATGGTAACAGCACATAACTGAATTTATAAGTGACATTTTCATACAGTTAAACAAAGAACACTAAACATAGTTTATAAGGCCTTGCAGTGTATTGGGCTCCTCCTGCAAGCTGACTGCAGGAGGTATGCACCGCAGGGAAGAATGGTGGCCCATGTGCATTTCAGCCACAGAGGAAAGTTAGACACCCATGTGAAGAAGCAAGTTATTCGATGAGAAGCATTTCAACAATTTCAGTTCTGAATGCCCTGCATGGTGGTCACAAAGGCATTTGTTAAAACATGCACTAACAATTCTTTGGTGAACATCACTAGTCCCTGGGAAGCTGCAGCATGAATTAGACTGTCAGCTGACTCAATACCCCATGTGAACTGCTCCACACGATAAAGTGCACCCTATTCTGGGTGACTTGGCCCTGTGTGAATGGAGTATCTTTTTTATTTTGTTCACTATTGAAAACCCAGTTAGTCCCTAAGGGTTCCTCCATTCATGGGGAGCTGTGACAGCCTAGTAAGAGCATGATCGTTGCTCCTATTGATTTAAAGTGAACAGCTAACTCATATCAAAACTGTAATCAGCCCTCAGAGAGAGATGATTCATATTAGAAGCCATGATCAGGATCTCATTGTCCCCATGGCAATGAGAGCTCATCTTGGGGCATAAGGACCCTCATGATGCCCCCCTTGCTATTGATCGTCAAGCAGCTAGCACTAGGCAATCAAAAACAGTGACCACAGGCAACCAGGGCTTTTGTCTGCTTGAGCCTTCCAGGTCATGGGGAAGGTTCAGGAAAGCTGGTTACATCATTGGACACGTCATCAGTGATTAGGCCAGAATCCTCAATCCTCCCACAAAACCTGGAACTTCAATTTGCAATAAAAAGCAGGGAAGTGCTGCAGATCCCTGTGGTCCCCTTTATTGTTCCCCTAATGTTAGATGTCAGGGGATTAATAGCATGATTCCCCCTCCAATGAGGCCTGTAAAAAAATAAGATACTAAAGGGGCAAACTGTTAAAGGGATAATATAACTTTAATATAGAAAAAATATAAATTACACGGTTAGTTCAGCTGAGACAAACAAAGGCACTGCTGCTACAATGTTTATATATCTAACATCAGGCATGAGTGACCTGTGGCTCCCAATATTTTGTTAAAGTAGAAAAACAGATTTGGGCATCTTATAAGAACCAACTGGCCAATCCAATTTGTCCATTTTCCAGTTTAATTAAAATGCACAATTGTACATACGTCTGAAAACAGGCCTATGTGTATCTCAGGCATTTTTAATTATTTTCCTTTTAGTCCCTATCACTTATGCTGAGAGGCTGTTCCACAAATCTATCACCCTTTCTAAAAAAGTAGTATGCACATTATTTCTGATGTGAGTTTCCACCCTCTAACTTTGGATGCTAGCCTCTTGTTCGAGTATTCTTCATTTTCTGAAAAATACTCCCCTCCTGAAGAATATTAGATTCCTTAATATATTTAAAGGTTTCAGTCATATTACCCCTTTTCCTCCTTTGTTCCAAGTTATAAGTCTTACGGTCTTGGAGTCTACCCTTTGTCATGAAAACACTGCATTACTTTATTGGCTCTTCAATGAACTGTCCCTAATTATTAATGTCCTTCTATACAGTGGCATTATTATTACTTCACTATTCCTGCTGCCAATGCCTCTTCCTATGCAACCCATTATCCTGTTAGCTGTTATCACTGCTTTACTGATTTGCTTGCCTACTTTCAAGTCATCAGAAATAATAACTCTACTGTTTATATCGTCAGCAAAGTGCCATTAACCCCTTGAGTGTCAGAGGGGTATGCAATGCATTGCTCATCAATGTGTTGCATACCCCCTGGCACTAAAAGGGTTAAGTTTATAGTCCACATCTGTGTTCTTGTGTCCAAAATATATTATTGTGTACTTTTGCTGCATTCAAATTTACATCCCTTACTGTTGTTCATTTCTCCAATTTTCCTAAATCCTTATGCATTTATTTATTCCTCACTGAGTGTCATCTCCGTTACAGATACTTATATTGTCTGCAAAAAAAGGCATACCTTAAGTTAAATACCACTAGTAATATAAATAATGACAATACGGAAGAGAAAAGTCCTTAAAGCTTATCCCTGGGGCACTCCTCTAGTAACCTGTCCTTTCTCTGAAATAATACCATTGACTGTGACACACAATTTCCTTTCCTTCAGCCAATTTCAACTACCTCTGAGTCCAGTCCTAAACTATTCTTCTTATGAGTAAGTTTCCTTTGGATTCCTATGTAGTACAGCACCAAATGCTTTATTAAAATCCAAGTAAGCTACATCTACTATTTCATCCTTGTTTATTTTTTGTGCAAAGCAATGCTCTGCATAACCCTCTAGCATTGACAGGGTTAAAGGGACAGTAATGTCCCATAAAAATATTTTTTTGTTTTGTAGATTAAAGAAAAATAAATTATGTGCAGCAAATCCTATCTCTCAAACCTTTACAGTTTGAGAGATATTAGCTGCTAAAGTTCTTTCTCTCCTGATGTCAGCTATAAAGCTGACAGCAGGAGATCCGTGTCGACCGACTCAAGGAGACTCTTCAGCAGAGCCAGAATAGTGCGATTTAAAAATAAATACTTCTTTGGAGCGGTCTAAAAAGTGTGCTTGCAAACCAAGCACACTTTGTAGACCGTTCCAATGTAGTATTTATTTTAAAATTGAGCTATTGCGGCTCTACTGAAGAGCCGCCTGTTGGTCCCCAGTACGGGAACTCCTGCTGTCAACTTCCAGCTGACGTCAGAAGGGGAGGGGGGGGAGACGTTAGGGCCGAATATCTCTCAAACTGTAAAGGTTTGAGAGATGGATTTGCAGTACAGAATTTATCTTTTTTTAATCTACAAATCAAAAAAAAATTTTATGGGATATTGGTGTCCCTTTAAGCATCACTGCAAGGAAAATACTTGCTTGTTGTTTTTTTTGTTCTTCTTTAAGTTCAATTACAGCAATTCACAAGTCACAACAGGTTCTGGTGCAGAATATTTTGATTTTGGATCCTTTACCACACTACATCAGCATGCAGGTACAGGACCTGATGTTCAAATGAAAAGTGGTGGAATTCTGGGTAAACTAAGTGCATAGGGCCCAAATAAAATTTCCCCAATCTCCTATTTAGGTAAATGGGGCATTTAACCCAGTTAACCCTTTGAGTGCCAGAGAGGTATCAAGTGCATTGCAGTGCCTTTAAGGCATTCAAAGGGTTTAATGCTAGAAAGGTCTCCAATGCATTGTTTTGAAATGCATTGGAAATCTCCCTAGCATTCAAGGGGTTAAAACCCTCTTTGAAATCAATGGTAATTTTTTTTTCATTTCTCCCTTACGGAGCAGATGCTTTGGAACCCTGTCTGGCATTCAAATGGTTAAATGGGTTTTTTAATCAATTGAATGCTACAGATGTCCCCAATGCATTGTTTTTTGATGCGCTGAAGACTTCTCTAGCATTCAGAGGGTTAAAAGCCCCATTACAAAGAAAGGACATTTTCGTTTGTTCCCTATGTTGCTTTTGGCTCGCCCCAGGAAGGTTCCACTTTAGCCTGCTGAATTAGGTCCATAGAGGCTAAGGAATCTGTACCAGGCATCAGTGGATGGAGCTGGTAGCAGGGTCATATGAATCATTTGGGGCGAGAGGCTGAAAAAGTCATCATAATGAGAAAACTGTCGGATCATGAGTTGGTAGTAAAAAACTACAATATTTTCAGAAGTAAATCCATCACGTTTGAAAATATGTCATAAAGACTTAAAAATTACATTAAGATCTTGTTGAACATTGCCCTTAAAAATTCTGATATTAAACGTCTTTGATTTTGTCATTGAAACAAACATTTTCAAAGAAACAAAAACATGTTTTGCTTCTCACTCCTGCTACCAGTGCTTTAACTTGTCTTATTCTCCAGGTTTAGATCATTTTTAAAATAAAAACTATTTCTGCACTGATTTGGGCTCTTGTGCCAACTTACCACTTAGTGTCCAGAGACTCCAAAGCTCTTTTCTGTGCTTTAGATCTGTGACAATTAATCCTACTTGGCTGGTATTCATAGACTAACTGTTATAGCGGACATCAAACAACACACCGGGAGTCTGTTTTTGGGATGTCTGTCATGTTTTTAAAATTGTGAGTTACAGTCATATTTGAAATTACATTAAACAGCATAATATTTAATAAAACAACACTTGATAAATAATTTATCTAATTACACAGAGGAAATGGAAATGAAAATATTTGTAAACAAAACAAGCATAAATTATGAAAATTCATTATCATAATGACACAATATAAAGTACCATCTTGTACTAAAGGTGTGTGTGTGAGTGTATATATATAAATATATATATTATATAACACCACAAGATGTGCACAGTACCTTGAAAAAAGATGTACAGTAAATACAATAGGTGTTGCAAATAAATAAAATAATAAATAAATAATTGGAGTTACATTAATTGTCACATTCATAGAAGCAACAGGAAGCAGGGCTCTTGTTCCAATAAGCTTACAGCCTAACTGGGTTTTAGGAGACAAACTGACAGGTATGAGGGTGTCAAGTGTGTAAATTACAGTGCTGATTATCTCAATAGGCTATGCATGACCCTAGCACTTCAAATTATAGCACTTAATGATAGATTTATAGATTAAGGGACAGTTCTTGACACAGAGGAATAGGTAGGGTGTTGAGATGTAACAAGCAGAAAAGGGATAAAGGTTTGGGAAGGGAAAGCACTATAAATAGAAATGAGGTAAGAAATGCACGGGGGTGCAGTTGGTCTGAAGGCTTTAAAGTAAGATATTTGTAAGTGATGCATTGCTTCATAGGAAGCCCTGTGAACAGGTTCAGTTTTGGAAGACACTCTGGCAATTGATGCAGCTGAGTTTAGACATGTGAAGCAGGGATAACAATAAGTAATAGGTTGTAATAGTCTTAGAGGAATATTATTTGCAGTTCAGTAGTTGCCTGGGAATGAGTGGATTTTAGCATTAATGCAAAGGAAGAAAATATCTAGTAGCTGCTAAAAGGCAATCTGAAATCTGCAAATTAATGTGATGTGAAGGATTTGGAGGATAAATGTAAATTTGGGTACCATCAGCATATTTTAGGTCCTTGAAGTCAAATTAATTAATATGTTCACAGTATAAAATGGTGTACAGGGGGAAAGAAGAGGTTCCTTGTGTCTGGTTCATCCTTGTTAAAACAATGGGCGATGGTGGGATGGGATGTCCTTTTATAAGTTTAGTGTTTCCTGTCCTACTTGGGGAGGTGGGTCTCCCTCTGTTGTGTGTGCTACCTACAGATACTTTAAGGTAAATGAATGGCCAGGTATGAAAACTTCTATCTTTTCACAGTGTGGCCCATGAGGAAAAAAGTTTGGATGCCCTTGGTATACACTGAAATGTTAAGTACTTTTCAAGGGAAAAGATTCTGAGGCAATTACAAATGCTCTGAGTAAATATGGTACCGTTAAGCTTTGCTATGATTGCCTAGCTTAATGTGAGGACAAAGCACACTCTGCAATAAATAGACAGACAGGATGCATTACAAGTACTTATTACAGGATTTCATCCTAGACAGAGTTTGTTCTCTATATGAGAGCAATTTTAGAGACAAAATAGACACTTAATACACTGTGCCATTCTTATGTGTTCAAACTAAGGGTCAGTTTAGTTTGCTGTTTCATTGTTAAACAATATAGCTATGTGAAAATTATTCATTTTAACCTCCTACAAACACTGAATTTGATGGCAGATATGACTGGCCAGTCTAGAGTCCTTTTTCCTATCTAATTCAAAGATCAGACATAATAACTATACATTCTGAAATTCATTTACCGTTTTATTCCTCACAACATCTGCTGTAAGGTTATTACATATATCTTTCTTTTTTACGTTACCCCTTAGTCTCCTCTTCTCCAATTTCAGAGCAACACACACACACACACACATTTTTCATGGCACCTCTAACATTTTATATGCCTTTTGTCAAAGGCATTAGTAAGGGTACAAATAAGTAATATATAGTTATTCTTAGGCCACATAGTGATACAAATATGCATATTGTGCATATACAGTTCTATAGATATACATCTGAAACTAAATATTCACATTTTCATACCTCCCAACATTTCAAATGGCGAAAGAGGGACACTTCTGTTTTAGGTGGCGTTTCTGGGGGCGTGGCTGGTAGACGGGGCATTTCCAAGAATTTTTAGGTTATTTCTTGACCCATCTGCACCTCTTTGTGTAACTGATAAATGATTTAGAGCAAGACCAAAGTATTTTAATTACCCATATCCTATATAATAATTCGCTAGGATGTTTGTCACCATGCAGTCATGCTCAGTAGAGACTACCTGCGTTCGGACAGTCTGTACTGCGCATGATTGCATCGTGTGAGTGAGTCGACTGAAGACTGCATTGCGTGGAGCACTGAGGTAGCGGCCTCTTAAGATTACCCGGATCTTCGCCCGTGTATACGGGCTTTTAGACTAGTTAATGTATAAACACATATACTGACAATTAACAACACATTATGTATGTGTTATTGCTGTGGCGCAATGTAATACACACCACTCATTCTGATGCCCTAAAAAGAGGGACAAAAGGGTAGAAAAGAGGGACAGTGGGATTTGGGTCTCAAAGGGGGACTGTCCCTCCTAAAGAGGGACACTTGGGAGGTATGCATTTTTATCAATGTCTTCAGAGAAAACAAGAGTCATTGTAAGTGAATGTCCATGGCACACCGAACTGCCAAAGCACTCTTACTGAGAATAACTGCATTAGGGCTGTATTTAGAAATAGGGATGAGATGATAAAGTGGAGATGAATTTTCCAGTGTGAAAAACTCTCCAGTTCCAATGTTATTCTATGGAGCCTATGCATTAAGATCTTTCAAAGTTAGGGTTGCCACCCAGCCGGTATTTTACCGGCAGGCCGGTAAAAAATTGGCTTCTGTCCAATGTTAAGTCTATGGAGGGAATGCCATGGCCGGTATTTTATTGAAGAAAAGGTGGCAACCCTATTCAAAGTGGAGAAATCTTAGTGCATTGGCTCCATAGAACAGAGCATAGGTAGCTAACCCTGGACCTCAAGAGCTACCAACAGGGCATGTTTTCAGGATAAACCTTCCTTAGCACAAGTGGATCAATTAAAGGAGCAGTAAACTTTTTTTTAATGAAAACACATATTTTATAGAGCTTTTCCTGCTGCATAAAACAAGGTCACTCCCATCGCTGTCAGATGTTTTATTCATAATTTATAGCAGTTCAAATAACCAGGAAGTGAATTTACTGTGTTTACTTCCTGATAGTTCTAACTGACAGGAAGTGACAGGCAGTTTCTATCACATTCTATGGAGAACTGTATGTCTCTGACTTTTCTGACTTTCCTCTCCATTAGAATGTAACAGGAAATCTAATTAGAATTTGACCACTAGAGGGCACTGCTAATGTAAAAAAAACATGGGTTTAAACTGTAATAACTCTGGAAATATAAATCTCTCGACAGTGGGAGTACCCTTAATTTACTCAGTAGGAAAATCCTCACTACATATATTTTTTCATAAAAAAAGTGTACTGCTCCTTTAAAGTAATATGTACTAAAGGGATATTTTAAAAACATGCACTGGTAGTTGGTAGCTCTTAAGGACCAGGGCTGGCTACCCCTAACACTGGAAAAGTCATTGCCACTTTATCAACGCTGTATCACATCTAACCCTTGTTTTTTTCACATGTATTTTATAGGTAAACAAAGTCTCTTTTTCATGGAAATTCCACAGACAGAAAATCAATTAAAATACCATAATTGTGTTACCACCAATGAAATGCCCATGATAACTTCTGTATGCATTATACAGGAGTGTGAATTTATGTTGCAGTGCTATAAAAACATGAAACTTCTTGCTGTGCTGCAACATTTAAGTATTCGGTATGCTGAATGAATACTTTCAATCAAAATACACCATTACTCTTGACAGGTGAATTTTAATTAAATGTATATTACACTGTGCTGAAAGGAAATTATAATATTGGTGGGCAAAGTGCCAAATATGTACAGTCACTGATAAAATGTACCTGCTCACCAGCAAAAGGCATAGGGTCTCTGAACTAGCATAACCTAGTTGAAAATCATCTCTGGTCCCCATTGTTGTTATTACTCCTGCGTCAAATGTTTCTCTATCTTGTGGGTTTTTCCATGTCTGCTATTTACACATATGGTAGAAGATGCTGGTTCATTTTTAAGAATATGACATATGCTGGACTGACATGTTCTAAAGTTATTAACTATATAACTAACATCCTGTGCAGACTTGTTGATAGGAAGCTAAGGGTTTCCACAGCAGTACAACGTGCCAGTCATCCTCACTGTTTAGTTTGCTAGTACTCAAGTGGGTCATTGTTTTGGCCTAGAACATAATTATTCATTTCAGAAGCAGTGGGACCACCTATGGAGATTGGAAATGTTCCTGTGTATCACTTACCAAACCATAGAGATGTGCCAGTATCACCACCACACTACCACCACAAATGTTAGACTGCACTCCTGAGACACATCAATTGTTTCAGTGATGATAACTATGTTATGAAAATTGTTGTGATGTTTTTCCACATGCTACTGAGGGTATTGCTTCCTTCTCACAATATGTTCTAGTAACTTTGCTCCTAAAGTTTTTGCTCCCTCATTCTCCACAAGGCAATCTTACATGATATATATATATATATATATTTATAAAATATAAATAAAATGTTTTTATATGCTTTCATACAATCTTGCTGCTCATGCCACGGAACAAATTCAGAAATATTATGTTTAAAGCAGGGATCAAGCAATGTAGTAAGAATATATTCTCCATTGCCTTTAAATGAGACTATGTGAGGATCCCACTCAAAGCATGCTAAAGTGATTCATCTGCTGGTTCACCTCTATGCTGGCATTATTGTAAGAATCATCATACCTGGTCTTCATTTTTCCTGTAGTAAATATATTAATGGAATATCTCCTGCCTTGGCACTACTAACCAACAAAGTGGCATCCTCAAAAGGCTTCCGGACATCACATAAATCGCAGGTTAGCTGCCATTGACCATGTGACAAAGAAGTGCACATCAAAGTCTTCAAGTTAAGCATTCTATACTTTCTAATGGCCTTGCTCTGCTTGTACAAATAGTCCAGATGTACAATGTGGAATTTGACCTGGTAGGGACCTACATTTTAAGCCAGTGAAGGGGCAGATGGTTACACTCATTTTGCCATTTGTGTGAAAATAAAACCAAATACACTGCTATACAATAATTTCTCCAAAAAGATACACTATACAGCACTGACGTTTTTTCCAGAATTGAAGCCTTTATATAATCTCTTGGTTAATGGTACAGGGAACACTTTGGAGTGTATGGACAAACACAATGCTAAACTAGGTACTGGCATCAATTTTCCAGCCTTACAGATGCCTAACGCTAATTCACTAGGTTACTTACACTGCAAAATCTTCTCTTAAAGGGATAGTAATGTTTCATAATAAAAGCAGCTCTAATTAATCATCATAGTATTTGGACTTTGGAGAGTGTTATTTCAGTTCTGTCAGAGTTGTAGTTTAGGAGTAATTCAATGACAAAGTATCCCCCTCCCTCCCCTTTTACTGATGTAACACTGCTCAGCCAGAGCAGAAGGGAGGTGCACAGGTAGATTGCAGAGAGGGACAATCTTCAATTAAGATAAGGGAAAAACCTGAAAAACTTGTCAAGGGGGCAGGGCTTTCATTGTTCTCTTAGGAAGAAGATTGTCCCCTGCTGTTATCTGTCTGGTCTATGGATGCATTCCACATCTGAGAAGAGATGGCTTACACTAGGTAAAAGGGGCGGGAGGGGGAAACTTTGCTTGTGAATATCTCTCAAACCATAAAGGCTTGAGAGATACGACTTATATCGTTCTTCGTGTTTTTTTAATGCCTACAAAATAAAATAAAGTTAAAATGAAGTATTACTATCCATTTAAAGCTGCTAGCACCACAGGGAGGGCAGTCAGACAAGCTAAGGGAATTTTGGGGCGTTCCTTTCATTTATGCCTTGTTAAACACCTTGTATTAAACATTTAAGTGCCAGAGGGTTTTCAATGTGTTGGATACCCCTCTGTGATTCAAAGGCTTAAACAAGGTGAAGAGGAAATACTATAACTTTACAACATTTTCCTGATCATGCAATAAGCCAGGAGAAAGGAGCCTGCTGCCATTAACGTTTAAGTGACAGATGAGTAAGTTCAGCGGTATGCACTACAGTACCTATACAGCCACTGGCTTTTGGATGATACACAAGTGGATATGTATATAAATACATACATCTGTACTGCTGTTTTTTTTTTTCACTCACCCCACTGTCCTACTGTATTAGCAAGTCACTGAACATCCAATGTATTGATCCTGTGTTACCCCACCAATCCCATTATAAAGACAAGCATTGTGGGGACTGAACAATGACCCACTTCATCATCAGTCATATATCACTGGTTTATGCCTACATGTGGGTGAAAAGTCATCCAGTGTTACAATGTGTATCACATCATCTTGACAGCCAGTGTGAACTATCAGCACTGTAGCTTATAGGCACCATGCGGATCTGCTCTACTCAACTTCACAGAGTTCAAAGCATAAATGCAATGGAATTGCAGCAAGTTGGATTATGATGCATTCCTGCATGGCAACATTGTCAGTGTGAACACCCTTGTAGGCAGCAATGTGTTATATGGTACTGGCGATTAGCTCAGCGATAAATCTACTGCATGACTGTCACCAGTGTAAACAAGCCCACTGACCATTTTGCATAGACGAGTACAAAGACAGAAACTGCATTACTTATCTCCATCAGTCACACCAACTCATAAGCCTCAAAAAATATAGGCTTGGCAACCTCCGATTTATCAGCTGTTGTTATTTACAACTCCCAACATCCTCAACCAACCACCGGGATGATGGGAGCTGTAGTCCTCAGCAGATGGAGAGCCAAAAGTTGCATACCCTTGGAATATAGAGACAGACAACCATGCTGGTCCTGGTGTGGTTTCTTCGAGCACTTCTACTTCCTGAAAGCTTGTATTGAGCCCCTGTTGATAAAGTGTGATGACAAGAAACAAAGAAGCAAGGCTTATTTCATTTGGGTGCAGCTTTGATCCATGCTCCCATAAATATGTCCTGAAGGTAAAATTTTAAAGCTCTCTTTGAAGATGAGCATAACTGAAAGACGTGTACAGAATAGAAATGTTCTCTGGCTTCATGTTCTGCCCTGCGTAGTCGAATGAAAGGAATAAAAAAGACAGTGTGGGTTAGAAAATTAGCATCTTTAAATTTGGGGAAATGCTTAAATCTCATGCTCAACCTTAATCAATGAAGTACCAAATGGATCTTCGCTTTTACCTTTAAAGGAGAACTATATGTCTGAAATTAGTTGGGTCTTAATTTGTTTAGCCCTTTAAATGCCAGATTGGTGTTCAAATACTGCTTTGCAATTCGCTGAACATCCTTCTGGCATTCGTGGGGTTAATGGAAGGGCTTCCTTACTAATTTGTCCTTCATATAACAGGCAGTTATACTTATTTACTGTTTTATGGGAGGGATTTCAACTCTGCTGATGTCTAAAAGTGAACATAGTATTATATTCAGAAGGAGGCCATTTCCCACTACGATCATTGGTGGGGCTCTCTTTGGCTAATGTCATTCAGATCAATAAAATCTACCGTTTGTTGTATGTTTGTATGCGAGTGAAAACTAAATACAGTCTGGTACACAGCAAATTCAGACAAATGCTGCTACTTATTTCTGAGTGGTGTATAAAGGGTGCTCAGATATTTAAATAGTAATATATAAGTGTTGTATAAATAGATATATTTGAATGCTGTATAAACAGATATTTCTGAGTGCTGTATGAATTGCGCTCAAATATATAGTTACAAAGAGCAGGCCTGTTCCGAGTTGAGCATCTCTGATCACCTCTTTACATATGCAAATTACCCTTGGGATTGGTCACCCTAATGGTAACAGGGTAATCCAGACGTGGACCCCTTGCTCGCAGTGCCTAGAGAGATCAGCTGCACCTCACTGATTAGATCCATCAAGGCAGAAATGTACGTCTGGGGTTGTGCTAAGAAATGTCTGGCACTTCGTGGCTGGACTGCCTTTTGGTAGGATCAGTATGATGTGTTTTAGAATATTTCCTCTCTGTGAAAGGTACTAGTTAAAAGAGATTGCGCCCTGGGAAACTTTTCCTACAGAGCCTCATCAATTAGAGGGCAGGCTCTTTCCTAGTTAAGCATCTCTGACCAGCTCTTTGCATATAAATAGTTACAGTATATCTTAGTGCTCTATAAAGAAGTGCTAACCATTTATCCCCATAGGCGTAGTTCCCCCTTAAACCAGTAGTTAAGGACAGTTTAAGCTTTTGGTGTTCTTTGCTGGTAGAGTTTGGGTGGTCTACTTCTAACCTGACGTGTTATTCATGTAGTAATATGCACTAATACAATTCTACACACAATCAAATATATTTTTGTGGGATGTGCCCACTAATGTCTATTTATGCTCAAAATTCTCCTTTTTATGAAGCCTACCCCAAGATCCTTTTTATGAGACTTGCCCTGAGATTTGTGCAGTTCAGAAAGTAGGGGTATTCCATTATCATTAAGCACTCACTAAGCACAGAGGAAATTGGTGAAATGTCTTTTCTGCCCCTGGTACATTGGGAGCGTTTAGGACTCGTATTCGGAAAGGTTATTACCTTATCTCAGGTCATTTACAGACAACCCTGGAATATCACTTCAGAAACACCTCTCAAGATTGCTATAATAATGGGAGTCAGGGAGCCCTGTAAAAGGCAAAAATAAGTGTCCCCACAGAGGCAGATTTTAGAGACTAGATTGTGAGCATCAGAAAAATAATTTATGCAGGTACTAGCATGGAGTACAAGGCATTTAGGTGTATAAAGTATTTTTTAGATGTTAGCGTTCATTTATGAAAAGGGATAGAGATATTCCTTAATTTCTGCAGTTAATTTAAATCTTCACAATGACAAAATGGGGGAGATGGACTAAGGTGTGATAAAGAGGTGATAAAGCAGAGATGACTTCTCTAGTGATATCACTTCTCCAGTTCCCATATTATTCTATGGAGCCTATTTCTCCAACTATGGAGCTCTTAGTGAATAGGTTCTATAGAATAACATAGCAGCTAGAGAAGTGATATCGCTGTAGATGTCACCTACGATTGATCACCTCTTTATCAAGCTTTAATGCATAAGCCCCAATGTGTTGACTACAACTTGACTGTGCTAATAAACCACAAAATGTGCTGCTAGTTACTTAAGTGATTTCTAAAGAGTGTATTATTTTGTGACTTTTGAATTAAAAAATAAAAATGTTCATCAGAGAGAGAAAAAACAGCTGGTCAATGAGGACACATAGTCTATTTGAACAGCTTGGTTGGCTCATGTACAAATATCAGTCGGTCTGTGCATCCGTATTCCAGAGAAAACGTTAATATTCTTCAGACATAATCAGTGAATAATAACATACATGTCTTGCATGAAGTATTCCTTTTGCAGAAATGAAATAAAAGGAAATCAATAATCTTTATAATAACTATGTCTTCCTAGTGAGGCTGACGTACTATTAACCCTTTGAGTGCCAGAGAGGTACGGAACGCATTGCGAAGCAATGCGTTCCGTACCCCTCTGGCACTCAAAGGGTTAACTGAAGTCATTCTGGGGCAAACCAACTGTATCCAAGTGGACGAAATAAATGCCCTTTGATTTAAATGAGCTTTTAACCTCATGAATGCTACAGAGGTCTCCGTGCATTACTTAGCAATGCATCTGAGACCTCTCCAGCCTTCTGTGTGCTAAAACGTCTATTTAAATTAATGGGCATATGGAGAATGTTTATTTATTCCCTATGATGCAGTTGGTTTGCTCCAGAAAAATCCCAGTTCGTAATAATACATCAGCCTCAATGTTCCTTTCAGACATTCCCCTGCGGGAGTCCTTACAGATGAGTGGTCAATGAGGCCATGGCAAATGTTCCCGATGAGGTGTGTGAAAGCGTGTTGGCTTGATATGCCGTTAATGCAAAGCAACATGTAAATCAGTCCCAAAGAAATGATTCTGATGTTTATAGTCTGCGAAAACACACACACAAATAAAAGGGCTTTTATACATGTCTATATTTCTGCATATACATGAAGGTATCTGATGCATTGCCATGTTTCTCAAAACAGTTTATATTTTTTCCTTACTTCAGAATAAATTATAACATAAGGAACAGTCACTAAAGCTTATATAGCAGGATAACCAACTGGTAGTTATTGGGTTGACCATTCCTTTCAGACAGTGGAGTGGAAATCCCTTTATAGAGGACAAGTAAGAGATGTTTAAGGCACAGTCAGGAATGTGCGGGCATGTGTTTTTGTATGGATGCATCAAATCAGAGTCACATTGCATCCAGTGGGGGACACTGGATTCTCCCAGCCATAGGAGAAACAGGGCATAGGGTCCCTCCTAGGGGCCTCTGTGGACTGTCTATCACAGAGCTTGGGCCTCCAGAAAGTAGGCCAAGCCTTGACATAGCAAGTAACTTCTGAGATAAAAAGGAACTATACCAAGCAGCACTAATAGACTGTTTTAATATTATTTCCTGTTCAATACATTGATCATTGTTTGAAAGTCCCTGGTTCCCAGTGAGAATTTGCTCTGTCTTCACACACAGGTCTCTACAAAGTACAACGTGTAGCATTGAGGTCCAGAAGCTGTAGGGGCAGGCCCATCCAATCAGAACAACACCCAGGAGAAGTATCCTAATAATGATATGAGCTGTAACAGCCAGAGGATTAATTTCCAGATATCCAGGTATAGCAGTGTTACACTTACAAGGGTTCAGGGCTTAGCTTTATATTTCCAGTACCCCTAAGAAAAGCATTTCTGGCACCCTTAGACCTGCACATAGCTCCAGCCCACTCATCAAATGACTCCAAAAACAGCCCTATTTACCAACACATACAAGTCAATAAAGCTCTTAAACTATTACAGACTGTTTTAGCATCCAAAGGGTGAAATAATGGCAAGTAAAGTAATATATAAGCTGGTAAGTAAACTATTACCATAAACTATTAGCGGATGTCTGACCCCAGAGCACTGGGATTCCTCTGCAATTCAAAATGTGGGTGTGGCCATCACAGCTAAGGCACTCCTGCATAGCTAACTTTCTATGTATTTTCCTACTCTGCCTAATGAGAAATCCAGCCTTGGAAGGGTTAAGTGAAACATTTGTATAGACTTATCCAGACTATTCAAAGTATAAAATGTGTTGGTGAAAACACCATTATGGCAATTTGCCATTGCTTTACTGTTTGGTACTACTGCCACAAATTATGATGGTTTTATAAGGCTGTTATGTTTCAGCAAGAAACAGCCTGAGTCCTTCCTAAATACCAGCACTATGTATAAAGTGCATAGTTTAAGTGTTTTTGATTTTTCTTGAAATATAAATTTACATGTGACACATATCAGGCATGTTTATGTTCTAAATTAAAATACATGCCTTGCTCTAACATCCCAAACATATTTCTGTTTATTCTAATATGTGGCACTTAAAGGGATAGTAATACTTTGTTTTATCTTTATTTTATTTTGTAGGCATTAAAACATGAAGAACGATATGAGTCTTATCTCTCAAACCTTTATAGTTTTAGAGATATTCACAAGCAAAGTTTCTCATCCTGCCCCTTTTACCTAGTGTAAACCATCTCTTCTCAGATATGGAATCTGGTTGTAAGACCAGACAGATAACAGAAGGGGACAATCTACTTCCTATGAGAACAATGAAGGCCCTGTCCCCCTTGACAAGTTTTTCAGGTTTTTCCATTATCTTAATTGAAGCTTGTCCCTCTCTGCAATCCACCTGGGCACCTCCCTTCTGCTCTGGCTGAGCGGTGTTACATCAGTAAAAGGGGTGGGAGGGGGATATTTTGTCATTGAATTACTCTTGAACTACAACTCTGACAGAATTGAAATAACACTCTCCAAAGTCCAAATACTATGATGATTAATTAGAGCTGCTTTTATTATGAAACATTACTATCCCTTTAAAGTGGACCTGTCAAAAATAATTAAAAACTGCTTATATGTTGAATATCCCTTGGCTTGTAAAATAAGTAGTTTTTGAGAAAGTAACCTTTATTTTTGGTTGCACTTTCTGTCACTTTGTGCTAATTGGTTTCTGAGCTATGTCAATATTGATATGAATAAAGCTAGGCAGAGAGCACACAAAATGGGGAATTTCTAATAGCACTGCAAGCAGTACATTTGGTGTTGAACAGAATAATTAGCATACTGTGCAGGTATTTAGGATAAAGCTCTACACTATGCCATCAAAATATAATGACTAATTTCCCGAACACTATTTATGCTATAGAAAAATGGCTAATACAATAGAAGCTGATTTTAATTCTCTGTCAAACTAAACGTGTCGTAGGGTGACAGGTTCACCAGGGTCGTGCACAGACATTTTGAAGGGATAGTATTACTTCATTATTACTATCCCCCATGTTGAAGCCCTTAAAATTCTGAATTCAACGATACCAGCGGCATCTCTCAGACCTTTATGGTTTGAGAGATTTCCGCTTTCAAAGTTCCCTCTCCCCTAACATCAGCATTCTATCTGACAGCAGGGGAATCTGTCCCGGGACCAGCGGCGGCTCTGCAGCAGTGCTGAGATCTCGTTTTAGAAACAGAAATCCTTCACTAAAATGGTCTTCTACCTGTGCTTGCAAACCAAGCACACGTAGAAGACCATTTTAGTGAAGGATTTCTGTTTCTATAATGCGATCTCAGGACTCCTGCAGAGCCGCCGCTTGCTCACTGACCGGATTCCCCTGATCTCAGCTAGAACACTGACATCAGGTAAAAAGCCAAAAAGAGGGAGCTTTGAAAGCGGATATCTCTCAAACCATAAAGGTTTGAGAGATGCCGCTGGTATCATTGAATTCAGAATTTTAAGGGCTACAACATGGGGGATAGTAATAATTAAGTAATACTATCCCTTTGAGGGGCAGGGGCAAGGGCACTTCTCATAATTATTTATTCAATATATATATTTAAAAAAAAGGGCACGAGGGCACTTTGGACAAAAAGGGCAGGTGCTCAAGTCCCCTTTGGTGTCTATGTGTGCACGTGCCTGAGGTCCACCATAAGACAACTGTCACTTCAATACACTGGGCCTCCACCAAGAGGGGGATCTGTCATTAAAAATATAGATACATAAGTTGCTTTTAAATTCATATACAGTAGGGTTCTAAAGTCTGAGTCCACCATCACCAAGTGGTTTTATTTTTGATAATTTATTAAAATGTAGTAAAATATTTTAATCAGTTGATACTTATTATTCTTGAATACATTATTTAACAATGAGACAAATACATTTTCACTCTTTGTTAAATCTTTAAGTGAAATTGCTATTTTTATGAATATCCTCTTCACAAACCATTTTTTATACATTTTCAAAACTGTTGTGACACTATATACTATATTTCATTCAATGGGTAACATCCTAGCACACATATGAGTTATATTTGTTTTTTAATGATTAACACTTGATATTAATTCTGTTAGTATGGTCCTGCAAGTGCTTCTACTAGTTCTCCTACAAGAGCTCCTGTTAGGGCCTTTTGAAGAAGAACATCAGCTGAAATGCATTTTTGTAATCATGAATCAATATAAAGTCCACTGCTCAGCAAGAGATCTTGACTCACTATGAGCACCCAGAGGCAAAATATAAAATATAAAATAAGGACCACAATGAATATGTAATAGTGTCCTATTTTTAATAAACAAATATCATGTTAAACATAATTATAGAGCAAATAAAGTAAAAGAGACGTTATACTCTGAAAATGATGGAATTCAGTTTTGTTGCATCATATCTATATGTTGAAGAAAGGTGCCTCAAATGGATCCCACTATTTACTATTTTAACCAGTCACCATCATACAGAGCTAATCTGTACTAGCAGAATGAACCTCAAACTATATTACAAAATACAAAAGATTTTCAATTGTAAATATTGAGATCCATTTGAGGCATCTTTCTTCAACATATAGATCTGGTGGAACAAAATATAATTCCATCATTTTCAGAGTATCACTCCTCTTTTACTTTATGTGCACTATATTTATGGTATTTAGCATATTTGTTTATTAAAGGGATAGTAATACTTAAAATGTAAAAACAAATATGTTGTAGGGTTTATCCCCCTGAGTAAAACAAGAGTACTCCCACTGCTGAAAGGTGCTTTATTCAAAAGTTATTAATTTTCAAAGTTGAATTTTTTAGGTGCAATATCACAGTGGCCTGAAATTATACAGTGTCACTGTTGCTAAACCATCCTATGGAGATTTATGGTCCCGGGACCAGAGCTGTCCATAGGATCGTGCACAAGAAGCAGGAAGGAAAGAAGAACCCCAATAAGCAAACACCCCAAAGGGACTCCTCTGCCCAGGGAAGTAAACGCAAGGTTTCTTCTCCGCGTGGGACTCTTGTGTACCATATGGAGTAAGAGAAAAGGATTTAATGTTAAGTGCTACTAAAATCCTGTTTTCTCTTATGTCCAATATGGAACACAGGAACCAGGGGGCGATACAAAAGAGAAAAAAGTCTCCCCACAGAAGACCAGTATTCTATAAGACTAAACTGGTATTATATAAACCTCAGGTGTCAACAGAAACCAAACTAGCCAAGAGGGCTCAAAAATTCTGAACAACTAGGAAAAAGAGGAAAGAGTCCTTAAAGAGGCACAACAGCCCAAAGGAACTTCTTGCTAAAGCTGGCTGAGACATAAGTGTTTGGTGAATGTGATACCATCTTGCACAGCTAGCTATTCAGCAGCCAAGAAGCAATAGTGACTCTAATGCAGCCTGACCTATTCTAGGGCCTTCAGGAATGACAAAGATGGAATCCACTTTTTGAAAAAGGCTGTGTGTTATGTACATAATACTTAAGACATAAAAAACAACATCCAACAGATGAAAACCCTGGGTAAAAGGAAGGAAGGACAATTTCCTGGTTGATGTGAAAATCAGATACAACCTTGGGAAAAAAACCTCTAGGAGTACGAAGAAAAAATAGGAAAGGGGGTTTACAAGACAAGACTTTTATCTCAGCAACCTTTCGCACAGAAACGAAGGGCAAAAGGAAGGCCATCTTAGGCATCAACAAACACAAGACAACTGATAAGAGTATCACGGTGCCCGTGATTGGCTGCAGTTACTTGTCTGTCACCAGTAGGGGGCTTCTATTGGCTGTCTGCAGATAGCCCGCCTCTTATTGACTATTTAAACCTGGATTGGGCACCCTTTGAGTGCCCTTTCGTGTTGTTTCTGACCTTCTTGCTATCACTATGCTAGTGATAGCTGGGCCTCTGTTCCAGTGTTCCTGAGTTCCTGATCTCATGTGTTCCTGAGTTCCTGATCTCTACTGTTCCAGTGTTTCCTGCATGCTGAAGTACTTCCAGTCCTGGTTCCGGCCTAGTCTCTGGTGTTGCAGTTCCTGCTGAACTTCTCTGCTGTTTTCTGACCTGACTGATCGTTGCTGGTTCCTGTCATCTCATCACCTGTCTTCAGTATCCTGGCGACCTTCTGCCTGGTCGCGTTGGTGACATTGCTACAATTCCGTGTTGGTCCCAGCGTGCGGACGCTGGTTTGCTCCCAAGCCTTGCGGCTATACAAACTCGCTTGTTACACCAGTGTGCGGTCACTGGTTTGCTCCAAAGCCTATCAGCTATACAAATCTGTGTTGGTCCCAGCGTGCGGACGCTGGTTTGCTCCTAAGCCTTGCGGCTATACAAACTCGCTTGTTACACCAGTGTGCGGTCACTGGTTTGCTCCAAAGCCTATCAGCTATACAAATCTGTGTTGGTCCCAGCGTGCGGACGCTGGTTTGCTCCTAAGCCTTGCGGCTATACAAACTCACTTGTTACACCAGTGTGCGGTCACTGGTTTGCTCCAAAGCCTTTCAGCTATACAAATCTGTGTTGGTCCCAGCGTGCGGACGCTGGTTTGCTCCTAGCCTTGCGGCTATACAAACTCACTTGTTACACCAGTGTGCGGTCACTGGTTTGCTCCAAAGCCTTTCAGCTATACAAATCTGTGTTGGTCCCAGCGTGCGGACGCTGGTTTGCTCCTAAGCCTTGCGGCTATACAAACTCGCTTGTTACACCAGTGTGCGGTCACTGGTTTGCTCCAAAGCCTATCAGCTATACAAATCTGTGTTGGTCCCAGCGTGCGGACGCTGGTTTGCTCCTAAGCCTTGCGGCTATACTACTCGCTTGTTACTCCAGTGTGCGGTCACTGGTTTGCTCGCTAAGCCTAACGGCTATACTATTCAGTGTTGTTTCCAGCGTGCGGACGCTGGTTTGCTCCAAAGCCTTGCTGCTTAACGATTCTGCTAATTTGCCAGTTCCATCTGACTGCTGCTATTATCTCTGGGCTGCCCTGCCCGGTATTGGTAAGGCCGGTAGAACCTTTTGCCACATTCCATCTGAGGTTGCCTTACCCGGTATTGGCAGGGCCGGTAGAGCCTACATTGTGTATCTATTGAGGCTGCCTTGCCCGGTAATTTGGTAAGGCCGGTAAACCGTTATGCTATTCCATCTGCAGGTTGCCTTACCCGGTATTGGCAAGGCCGGTAGAGCCTAAAGACTGTCCTGTCCGGTATATTGACAGGACCGGTAGAGTCTGCCTTCTGTCTGTGCTATATTCTGTATATATATATTATGTATGTTATTGCCATCCTAAGTTATCATTTATTATTTCAATAAAATTGATTTTTTTTACCTAAAACTTGTGTCTGAGAGTCATAATAAACCGTGACAGTACGAAAGGGCCATGACCTCAGACAGCAAGGGTGAAGGTAACGCACAGAATATCCATTGGAGGATGGATGTGCTCGAGCAACGTTTGGATCAGTTGGCAGTTGCAATTCAAACGATCCTTGAACGCACGGTACCTGCTGCCCAATCTAGCTCTAGCCCGGTGGTCTCGCCAAGTCAGACACCGGAAAGTGATACCAGACCCCTAGGGGGTACTGTTAAAGGGTTAACGGCTTCTGCACCCTTGCCGCTAAGATATGATGGTGACCCTAGTCTCTGCAGAGGGTTCATCAATCAACTCGAAATCTTTATGAAATTGACGGCACACGCATTTCCCAATGATCGTAGTAAAGTGGGGTTCACGATATCACTGCTCACTGGCAGAGCATTGGCTTGGGCTAACCCCTTGTGGGAGAATGCTAAACCTTGTACTAAGAACTTTAGTGAATTTGTGCGTTCCTTTCGAAGAGTGTTTGAGCCTCCTGGTAGAACCACCTCTGCTGCCAAACGCCTTATGGAGATACAACAGGGCAGGCGTACAGTGGGCGACTATGCCATCGAATTCCGCACATTGGCAGCAGAGGTAGGTTGGAATAACGAGGCATTATTGGCAGCCTTCTCTCAAGGCCTGAATGACCACATTAAAGACGAAATCGCTGCTAAAGATCTACCTATTGATCTAGATGATTACATTGAGTATGTTATGATAATTGACTCCAGAATACGTGAGAGATCAATTGCCAGAGATCGTAAGTTACGGTCAAAAAATAATGAGCCTAGTAGCATGTTTTGCCCACCCATCCCTCCCTTGGCATTGAAGTCTAGTGAACCAGTACGGGAAACAAGTGAACCTATGGAAATAGGCTTCACTAGACTATCCAAGGCAGAGAGACTATATCGCAAAAAACAAGGGTTATGTTTATACTGCGGTAAAAAAGGGCACTTGCTAAATTCCTGTCCGGTACGTCCGGGAAACGCACACACCTAGGGTATCTTGGGGGACAGGCCCTAGGTGGTGTACAATCGTCCCCAGTGTCGGGCATAATGAAACCCACCATACAGGTGGTATTGTCTTGGGCACAACGCTCTGTGGAGGTTTTGGCCTTGGTTGACTCCGGTGCAGCAGGGTATTTTATGGATAATACCTTTGCTGAATTGCACGGAGTTCCACGCATTGAAAGAGAAAACCCCTTGACTATTGAAGCGATTGATGGTAGACCCTTAGAACCGCCTCAGGTTATATTTGAAACTATGCCATTGTCTATGACTATTGGGGCACTTCACAGAGAAGAGCAGCAGTTTCAACTGATTAATTCCCCGCACCATGCGGTGATATTGGGATTTCCGTGGTTACAGTTACATAACCCACAATTCGATTGGAAAAAGTGTGAAATTGCTGCTTGGTCCCAGTTTTGTATGGACAAGTGCGTCATCCAGCCTATTAAGGTCATGTGCACCTCCTCTGCTATGCCGGATGTGTACCAACAGTTTGGCGATGTTTTTAGCAAAGGAGAGGCTAGTATGCTACCCCAGCATAGACCTTATGATTGTTGCATTGAATTGCAGCCTGGTGCAGTACCTCCGAAAGGACGCACTTATCCATTATCTTGTGATGAAAATAAGGCTATGGAGGATTACATTTCTGATGCCCTTGCTAGAGGGATCATACGTAAATCTACCTCTCCAGCTGGGGCTGGGTTCTTTTTTGTAAAAAAGAAAAATGGCGAATTAAGACCATGCATTGACTACCGGGGCTTGAATAAACTAATGGCAAAAAACGCATACCCAATACCACTCATCACCGAGCTTTTTGACAGGCTTAAGGGCGCTTCGATATTTACCAAGTTGGACCTACGGGCCGCTTACAATCTGGTTCGCATTCGAGCAGGTGATGAGTGGAAAACTGCCTTTAATACTCGAGCTGGGCACTACGAGTATCTAGTAATGCCTTTTGGGCTGTGTAATGCACCCGCAGTTTTCCAGGAACTGATAAATGATGTTCTGAGAGATATGTTACAGACATGTGTTGTGGTGTACCTCGACGATATACTGATTTACTCCCAAAACATGGCACAGCACATCAAAGATGTATCCGCAGTATTGCTACGACTCCGTGAGAACAAATTATTTTGTAAAATGGAAAAATGTGAGTTTCATAGAACCAGTGTGCCATTCTTGGGGTTCATAATTGGCAATGATGGCATTGCCATGGACAAAGAAAAGTTGTCAGCTGTCCTACAATGGCCAAAACCCAAGGGTCTTAAAGCCATACAGCGTTTCCTGGGTTTCGCTAATTATTATAGGAGGTTTATTAAGAACTTTTCTTCCATTGTCAAACCTCTGTCCGATCTTACGCACAAGGGTGCTAATCCTTCTTGTTGGCCGGTATCTGCTGAGAAAGCCTTTGAGAATTTGAAGCTGGCATTTGCTGCGGCTCCTGTGTTATCCCACCCCAATCCTTTACTTCCATTTACGTTAGAGGTTGATGCCTCAGATATTGGGGTCGGGGCAGTACTTTCGCAGCGACACGAGAAAGGTGGAACTCTCAGACCTTGTGGGTTTTTCTCTAAAAAGTTGACTGTCACTCAAAGTCACTATGAGATAGGTGACAGAGAATTATTGGCCATTATCCTTGCTCTTAAGGAATGGCGTCATTTGCTTGAAGGTACTAAGAATCCTGTCTTAATCCTAACAGATCATAAGAATCTGACCTATCTCTCGGAGGCCAAGAGATTGTCCTCTCGTCAGGCCAGGTGGGCACTGTTCCTGTCTCGATTTAATTTCATTGTATCATATTTACCAGGGTCAAAAAATATCAGGGCTGATGCACTGTCAAGACAATTTGAGGCCGACAGTGACAGAGTGGAAGCACCAGCTCCTATCATCCAACCTGATAGAATACTGGCTACTATACGCACGAGTATCACTTCTCCTCTAGGGGAGGAGATCCTGGCCTCTCAGGGGTCCGCTCCCCATGAAACCCCAGTGGGCAAATGTTTTGTCGCTGAATCATTTCGTACTAGGCTGCTCGAAACCTACCATTCCTCTAAGGCTGCGGGACATATTGGTAGAGACCAATTGTTATGGTCCCTTTCTCAGTTATTTTGGTGGCCTTCCATGAGAAACGATTGTGCCGAATTTACGAATGCCTGTGCCACCTGCGCCCGCGCTAAGACCCCGAGACATCTCCCTGTGGGCTTGCTTCAACCGGTGCCTAATGGCGAACGCCCCTGGTCTCATGTTTCCATTGATTTTATGGGAGAGTTGCCTATGTCGAAGGGGTACTCCTTTATATTCATGGTGGTGGACAGGTTTTCTAAAATGGCTCATTTCGTGCCCCTCCGTGGTCTTCCTTCAGCGAAGGAATTGGCAATGGTGTTCGCCAGAGAAGTATTCCGGTTGCATGGAGTGCCTAGGGTACTGGTGTCTGACAGGGGGAGCCAGTTTGTGTCTAGATTTTGGAGGGCATTTTGCCAACAGATGGGCATACAGCTGTCCTTCTCCTCTGCCTACCATCCCCAGACCAATGGAGCCGCTGAACGAGCTAATCAGGGCTTGGAACAATTTCTCCGTTGTTTCGTTACTGACCATCATGATAATTGGTCCGACTTGTTGCCTTGGGCAGAGTTCGCCAGGAACTGTGCGGTCAATTCTTCATCTGGGAGCTCTCCGTTTCTGATTAATTATGGGTTCCAGCCCTGTTTGCTTCCAGACTCATTTCAGACGCAACAGATTCCAGCTCTGGATGAGCATATCGAGCAACTCCGTTCCACATGGGCACAAGTTCAGAGGGCACTTGGTCAGTCATTTCAGCGTCATCAGCGCCATGCTAATCGCAGAAGGCTTCCAGCGGTTTCCTTTCAGGTTGGGGATAGAGTATGGCTTTCCTCCAGAAATCTCAAGCTGCAGGTTCCGTCTAATAAGTTGGCTCCTCGGTTTATTGGTCCATACAGAGTTATTCGCAAAATTAACCCTGTCTCCTATGCACTAGACCTACCTGCATCCATGCGTATCCATAATGTGTTCCATGTGTCCCTTCTTAAGCCTCTGGTTTGCAATCGCTATACTACCACACCTGTGGTGCCAGGACCTGTTGAGGTCGAGGGCCAGGAGGAGTACGAGGTTCAGAGCATTATTGATTCCCGTAGGCTTAGAGGAAGGGTACAGTACCTGGTACATTGGAAAGGGTATGGTCCTGAGGATCGATCATGGGTGGATAGTACGGACCTTCATGCACCTAGGTTAACTAGGACCTTTCATGCCAATTACCCGCAGAAACCTAAACCCTATTCTAGGAGAGGGGGTCTTTGAAAGGGGGGTACTATCACGGTGCCCGTGATTGGCTGCAGTTACTTGTCTGTCACCAGTAGGGGGCTTCTATTGGCTGTCTGCAGATAGCCCGCCTCTTATTGACTATTTAAACCTGGATTGGGCACCCTTTGAGTGCCCTTTCGTGTTGTTTCTGACCTTCTTGCTATCACTATGCTAGTGATAGCTGGGCCTCTGTTCCAGTGTTCCTGATCTCATGTGTTCCTGAGTTCCTGATCTCTACTGTTCCAGTGTTTCCTGCATGCTGAAGTACTTCCAGTCCTGGTTCCGGCCTAGTCTCTGGTGTTGCAGTTCCTGCTGAACTTCTCTGCTGTTTTCTGACCTGACTGATCGTTGCTGGTTCCTGTCATCTCATCACCTGTCTTCAGTATCCTGGCGACCTTCTGCCTGGTCGCGTTGGTGACATTGCTACAATTCCGTGTTGGTCCCAGCGTGCGGACGCTGGTTTGCTCCCAAGCCTTGCGGCTATACAAACTCGCTTGTTACACCAGTGTGCGGTCACTGGTTTGCTCCAAAGCCTATCAGCTATACAAATCTGTGTTGGTCCCAGCGTGCGGACGCTGGTTTGCTCCTAAGCCTTGCGGCTATACAAACTCGCTTGTTACACCAGTGTGCGGTCACTGGTTTGCTCCAAAGCCTATCAGCTATACAAATCTGTGTTGGTCCCAGCGTGCGGACGCTGGTTTGCTCCTAAGCCTTGCGGCTATACAAACTCACTTGTTACACCAGTGTGCGGTCACTGGTTTGCTCCAAAGCCTTTCAGCTATACAAATCTGTGTTGGTCCCAGCGTGCGGACGCTGGTTTGCTCCTAGCCTTGCGGCTATACAAACTCACTTGTTACACCAGTGTGCGGTCACTGGTTTGCTCCAAAGCCTTTCAGCTATACAAATCTGTGTTGGTCCCAGCGTGCGGACGCTGGTTTGCTCCTAAGCCTTGCGGCTATACAAACTCGCTTGTTACACCAGTGTGCGGTCACTGGTTTGCTCCAAAGCCTATCAGCTATACAAATCTGTGTTGGTCCCAGCGTGCGGACGCTGGTTTGCTCCTAAGCCTTGCGGCTATACTACTCGCTTGTTACTCCAGTGTGCGGTCACTGGTTTGCTCGCTAAGCCTAACGGCTATACTATTCAGTGTTGTTTCCAGCGTGCGGACGCTGGTTTGCTCCAAAGCCTTGCTGCTTAACGATTCTGCTAATTTGCCAGTTCCATCTGACTGCTGCTATTATCTCTGGGCTGCCCTGCCCGGTATTGGTAAGGCCGGTAGAACCTTTTGCCACATTCCATCTGAGGTTGCCTTACCCGGTATTGGCAGGGCCGGTAGAGCCTACATTGTGTATCTATTGAGGCTGCCTTGCCCGGTAATTTGGTAAGGCCGGTAAACCGTTATGCTATTCCATCTGCAGGTTGCCTTACCCGGTATTGGCAAGGCCGGTAGAGCCTAAAGACTGTCCTGTCCGGTATATTGACAGGACCGGTAGAGTCTGCCTTCTGTCTGTGCTATATTCTGTATATATATATTATGTATGTTATTGCCATCCTAAGTTATCATTTATTATTTCAATAAAATTGATTTTTTTTACCTAAAACTTGTGTCTGAGAGTCATAATAAACCGTGGCAAAGAGGTTCAAAAGGTCTCTGAAGAACACCCAACACCAGGTTAAGGTACCATAGAGGAGTAGGATCCTCAAAATAGGGGAAAGTAATGAGGTCTTAACATTGGGTAAAAAGGCAAATCATTTCTGAAAAACTACCAGGAGTGCTGAGATCAGGACTTTAATAGAGCTCAGACTGTGACCTTTGTTAATACCATTTTGAAGAAAAGCCAAAATCATAGGAAAGTTGAAGGATCATGGGGACAAGACCCTTTAATCGCACCATGGGTAAAAAGAGACCAGCTCTTATGACAGTTCTTAGAAGACACAGGCTTCATAGCTTGAATCATAGTAGAGGTGATGGCATCTGAGAAAACCTTCCTCTTCAAGAGCCATGCCATCTGGTGGCAGGGTGAACCCTGGGTCAGAAGATCTGGTCTCAATGGGGGACCAAATGGCTTGTCAATGGAAATGTTAATCTCCATGTTGATCTTCCACAGAACCATGTAAATCAGAGGAACTGGTAGAAACATATAGGTCAGATGAAAGTTCCATGGGATGGACATTGCATCCATTGCAAAAGCTAAATTATACTTCACCTTAGTAGAGAACAGAGGAATCTTCCTTTTCTTGTAGATTGCCACGAGGTCCACTGATGGAAGATCCAAGCAGAGGAAATCTGTTTGAATACCTCCTGGTTGAGTTTCCATGATTCAGCTCTTGATGACTAAGTTTGTGACTACATTTTCATGCCTGGGATGTGTACTGCTGAGATGGCTGGTACATGGGCTTCCACCTATTGACTGAGCTCCTGAACCTTCCTCCAAGCTTATTCACTTTGGGTTCTTCCTTGACAGTTGATGTATGCGACCACAGTCTCATTGACTGGATACTCACTGGAGCTCCCGTCAGTACCTGACAGCAGTGGTGAAGCACCAGACAAGTGGCTTGAGTTTCCAGCATGTTGATTGATAGCTTCCCAACCTCTGAGGCTAACAATATTTTGAGATTAACAACTGCCTTTTATTACTAAAGGAGAACTATACCTATAGGAAAATGTTTCTCAATCTGTTTAACAGAAGCAATTATATAGATAGGAGTCCTACATCCAGCAGTCAGCTATATCTATGCACATATTTAGTTTCACATTGCACCTGCGGTTTTTTGTGCACCAATTTAGGTATGTATTTAGTTTTCATCTCTATACAGTCTGGATGAGATTAGCCAGAAATAGAGTGTCACTCAAGATTATAATGGGGCAATGGAACCTTATCAAGGTTGTAATATGTCTCTGCTCTGTTACAGACTATCAGAGAGTTCAAATGCATGAAATCAATAAATAAATAAAGGTACCTGACTGCTATATATACTAAGGAAGTAAACAAATTAAGAGTCAGTAATTCCAAGAGAATAGTGCCTCTTTAATAGCAGAGGAAAGGGAAGGTGATAAGGGAAAGAAGTGGACTGTGTGCCACTGATGTGGCTGGATTTGCAGATCTATACAGATGATGTCAGTTAGCTCATATATGACTGTGTGAAAAAATAATATAGTAACATATTAACATCCAGTAGTTGATGAGGCTGAAAAAAATATTATCTCAAATAGTGTTATTATATTGCATGAAGAACTTTGGAGATAAAACTAGTAATACATTAAGCACAGGCAACAGAATAAGGTCATATGCATTACATGTCTTGACTGTTAACACAGGAATTATTTATCAATTAATTTTACAAACTGCATTTTGAGTATTAACTAAAAACATTAACTTAGAGGTTTGTTGAACATTATAGCCAGCCAATAAAACTGTATTGAAATACTACTCAACAAACCTTAACAAGGAGTCTCTTTTAAAGTTAAATTCTTTCAAGTTGGCTAGGCCAAGATTGCTTTTCTGCCTTTAATTTATTTGACCTGGATGTTCGATTGACTCTGATTTGAAAGCATCAGCCCTAATCACAAGCTCACAATTAAGCAAATCTGCAGCAGCACAGCTTGTTTGGGGAGAAGATTCTCTCAAATTCCTTTCATTCCTTCCAAATCAGTCTTTTATTAGAAATCCACACGTTCCCTAAACAGCAGGTTACATGCATTGAGCTTGGCTTGCCTCCCAATGCTCTTTTGCTATAGAACCTTGTGACCTAAGAATGAAACACAGCAAACAGTTTCATTAATTTAAACCCTTTCAATCTTACGAAAACAATCAATCAGGGCTTCAGTAAAATAGCAGGTCTTGTCAACCATAACACCTTCCAACTGTTGGCTCATTTAACTGTACTTCTTCCTTGATGTGCTTCTTTGGTGGAACATCTGAAGTTTTTTGCTTGGCTCTCAGGAGATTATATAAGATTTACATTTTATAAAGTTTGGCAAATCTTTAAGAAAAACAATTCTCCTACTTAATAGTCTTTATCCACTTCTAAAATCTAAATGTTTTAAAATAAAAACTAATGCAATCTTCCATAGTCTTAAAGATAGATTTGAATTAAAAAATAAAATATTTCATCAAACCCTATAAAGGCAAAACGTCATCTTTGAATTTTATTTGCTTGAATTGATTTTTTTGTTAGTCCTTTTAACCAACCTATGTACTGTTTACCATAGGCACTCATGCTAATTATTTTTATTCAACAACGCTAACTCAACCAGTTCTTGTGGTAGTTGTAACTGATGGCTGCCATTATATACACTGCTGCTTTTTATGGCACCCCACTGACTCCAAGGGGAAGATGCATGAAGGGGCAATGATATGGCAATATTTGCCTGGTGATGTTGGAAGCACATTGCCTTGGCAGTAGAGACACACATTGTCATATGCACTAAGGAAAAAGGGCATGTAAAGGCAGGGGAAGAGACTGTGGTCATTAGCTGATCATCCTGATGTAAAGGTGCTGATCTGTTGGATAGGGATGATACAGAGAGAGACTTCAGCACCAAGAACAGCAGCAGCAGCAACAGCTCTCCTTCAACCCTTTCAGTGCCCTTGTAATACTTAATGTAATGGAACTTTGTACAAGCATTATGGCAAACTTTAACTTTACTCAAGAATGTATCAGTTAATGATATAAGGGTGGCAAAAAAATAAAACGGAGAGGAAAAAGCAGCCCTTTAACCCCTGAGGATGAAGACAGAAATCTGTGATACAAGTTGGGTATTCTGTTCCCTTACTGTGTTGTAGAGTGACTTCCAATCACTCCCCCACTCCCCGTGAGAACCCTTTTCCAGCAAAAGATGCATGCCACACGCTGCAGGCCCGAACTGAACAGCTGAGTATCCAAACTCTGGTGGTACTGACCTGAGGTCCCAATTGTTGAATATTGTTATAGTATACAAGATGTTTTCCACTTCAAGAACTGCTGGAGATGAAAGTGTACTAGGCTACTAGGGCATGAGGTGTTACATGTGATTAACTCTCTTGCTTGCAAGGGGTAAAAGCCCCATTTAACCCTTTTTGCACCAGAGGGGTACACAATGCATTAAATAAAACCTCAAGCTGCCACTGTAATGAATGACATATCCAGTGCATATCTCCTGATGGTGAATCAAGTCTGCTCCAGTTTTTAGTGACAACATCATGATTTATCTTGTGAATTGACAATTAGATAAAACAACTTCCATCAACATGATTATGGTTCCAACAATACACTACACAGACCTCTTCTAAGGCAATCAAGTTTCATTCATTGAAAAAGACACCAGGGTGAATGTTCAACAACGATTACACATGGGCTTGGGGGGGGGGGGGGCAAGAGGAGGCCCACTCTGAATAAACATTGAGGCAAAACAAAGTGCGACATAAAGGCAAACTAACCATGTCGTTGTGATCAAAAGGGTGACATGAGAATCACGCCCTGCATGAAAGCACTAGACTCTCATGTCGATTTTCCATTACGTAGCACCTGGTTAAGGGGAATGGGTTAAGGGGGGCATATTATTGTATGTGACTACAATCAAAAAAGAAACAGGCGATGGTAATCCATTGCTACATGTGGTAGTGGGGGAGTGAGATGAAGATGGAAAGCTGATGTGGAGCCGGTGATATCTGGGAGGTGTGGAAACGTTAGAAGGGTGCGGAAAGAGGGCAATGTGGATGGTGCTCCTCAGCATGTGTTGTCTGGGGTAAGTGACCTGTTCGCGTCCGACCATGCAAACACTCACTGCAGACACAATGCACATGTATTAACTTTTAAGGGGTTAACTGCATTTTGCCTCCCTCTCGCATCCTCGCTGGCACTTTTATACAGCATACAACTCTCATCATCTTCAGCAGCCAATAGATGGCCAAGTATGATGGGACCTGAGGGTAACGTTTTATGCAGCGACTTCATAATCTCTCTCTTTCCTGCAGTGCGAGATTCTCATGTTGACCTTTTAATCAGGGCATCATAGTTAATGCCTCATGTAGTCACATGCTCTTTTGCATGCAACATTTTTAAAGGCTACCTTATGAACTACATTGCTTATATAGTGTTGAATTGCAGCCGTCAGCCTTAAAGACTAACAATACTGGAGATGTGCTTGTGAATTTGTACACTTACCCTACTGAGACTGGTGTACTAAGAAGAACTAAAGCAATTACCAGGCATTCTAACTTCACCATAGGGGACAAATAACAATGTCCATTGATTTAAATGGGGCCTTTAACCCCCTGAATGATAGAGTGGTCTGCAACACATTGTAATGCAGTTAGACCTCCATTTAAATCAATGGGGATTTTATTTGTCTGGGCTGTTGGTTTGCCCAGAATTCCTCCAGTTTTACTTGATACATTAGCCTCAGTGCCCACATTGTACTGCAGCGGCCAAATTAGTTTAATGTTAAAAGTGACAGAAAGTTTTCGTTGGAGATCCCATTTAAAGTCATTCTTTAGAGTGAGCTGAGCAGATATTTTAGCCACTGTAGGTAGTCTTCCGAATTGCTGACTTCTCAGCATTGAGATTGTCCAAGAAAGATTAATATTTCCTTCAAGAAATGCACAGTGAGCACTTTTCTTTTAAGAGAATGGTAATGAAAGGGATAAAGAAAACATGAAGCCTTATACGTAAATGATGAGCAGTTCTGGAACAAACCAACTGCATTTTAGGGGAGAAAATAATTTTTATTGACTTAAATGAAGTTTTTAACCCCTTGAATTGTAATGCAATATTCAGTTCATTGCTTCTCTCCCCTTTACAGCCCTTTAAACTGCTTATACCCTTTGCGTGCCACAGGGGAGTCCAATATATTGTGTTATCTTTCTGGCACTCAAAAGGTTAATACAATATAAAGAGTTTGTTATTACATGTGCTGCATGAAACCCATATATTTGACTGGGATATATATGTTTCCTGGTTGCAATGAATTAATGTCTCTCATAAGGTTTCATCTACTAAAATAAAACAAGGTGAACTGAAATCACTCCAGAAAACAGCAATATTATGGGATGCTTTGATGCGCTATGATTTTTGGAAGGTGGCTATTTTGCGTTTTCTCATTTATTAAATATTCCAGGTCTAAGCAGAAGGAGATGTTAACAGTGTCAAAGCTTGGTCCTCAAGGGATGCATACAGGAGAGGATTTAAGGAAGTGGTCCTGAATGTTAGTTATCAGCGTTTCAAGATATCCCTGCTTAATCACAGTAGAGAATTGAAAATACCCCATAAAACAACAATATTGTGAGATGTTTCAATTCTATTATTTAGGAGAGGTGGCTATATTGTTATGCTTTCTCATTTATCAAATACAACATGAAATTGTCTACTCCAGGTCTGAACAAAAGGCAATGTTATTCTATGGCAGGGGTATCAAAGTTTGGTCTTCAATGGCTGAATACAGGAGAGGATTTAAGGTAGTGGTTCTCAATGATAGTCCTTGAGACACACCAGCTGGTCAGCTTTTCAAGATACTCCTGCTTAATCACAGGAGAGAAATAAGTGGTTCAGTCATTGTGATGGATCTGTCTGTTTAATCAGAGATTTCTTGAAACCTGATCAGTTCTTGTGTCCTGAGGACAGGAGCTGAAAATCACTGATTTAAAAATATCCCTTCTTGATCACAGGAGGGTCACTGAAAATGTATAAACCACTGATTAACATACCAGTGCTCAATCAGAGAAATCTTTAGATCCTGGCCTGTTTGCAGCCCTAAACGGTTGAAACATTGGCACTCATTGTCTATGGGGAAAACATATGTATCGTATCCAAAACTGAAAATCTATATGTTTTACCTAACTGTGCTAACAGGGCTTCCTATGCAGAAAACTACTTCTGGTGCTAATATCTTTCATATTTAATGTCATAGCTTACACTTAGGGTATCAACCACGACATATGAAGTACCAGGGTCATCACACGATTTTGTCCTTTGAAGACAGAAAACGGTCCTGGCACATCATGTGTTAGTATGCTGTGACTGCAGCGATAAGGCTGTAACTGCCTGCTCCAGGACCAGAGGAGACAATTTCAGCTATTCCCCAGTGGTTCCACACATATGATCACTGTTACAATATGCAAATGGAGCCACATAAAAAGGCTATGTTCCAAAATATTGCCTTTTTCAGTGTTCTCTGCCTCTCTCCTCCTCACTGTGATCGGGAGGCATATGTATAAAGCATCACAGGAAAACCTATAAAATGTGTTGGTTTTTTTCAGTTCTTTCCAATTTTTATATTATTATCAGACGAAATGATGGGTTATACCTACAAATATGGCATAAAAAGAAAGGTATTATCCTTAAAAAACCAGTATATAAATTATACGGGTATAAGCTTCTAAATTAATTAGAGGAAAATATGGTTTAATGAGGACATATTAAAAAGTCCCAAACTGCTATTGTCCTCTAGTGTAAAAAAAAGCCCATGTTGCTAAAGGGTTAATGTATTAAGAAGAACTAGAGTGATTCTCGGCAAGTCAATTACACCAAATTAAAAAAAATATAATTGATATAAGTAGGCCTTTTAACCTATTAAATACAAGTGAAGTCTCCGAAACATTGCTTTCTAATATATTTGAGACTTCTATGACGTGGCAGGACAGTCATTGGTAAACTGCACTAAACGACTCATGACGGTCCAAGCAAGTTACGTATTTATTGCCCACAGCACTCCGGGGGAGCGTTGTGAGCACTACCATGTCTGAAACTGATCGCTTCAAGACCAGAGAAGTCACTATCAGACACTGTTCGTCGAACAGGCACACGTGAACAGTCACATGTGCCGGATCGCCGAGTGAGGTCAAAGCGGTACTTAAGGCTAACAGGCTCCCCATGGCCACTGGTCGTTAAGGGGTTAAAAGCTCTATTTAACTGTTTGAATGCCAGAGGTGTTTCCAATTCATCGCTGTGACAATCTAGGCCATTTTTATTTGTCCCTGCGGTGTATTTGGTTTGCCACAAAGTAATACAGTTCGTACATAAACCCACATTATCCTACAACAGAAAATAATTATGCTCATTGATATATGAGTCAGCGGGACAGCGTTGGGGCACAATATATCTGATACACACCTTCCTCAAATACCTAGTAAATAAACCTCAGTTATCTGCTATAACTATTCTTCACCTTGGAGATGTTAAGGCATTAATGTTTTCCATTCCACACTCATCAACTCCCTGTATTGATTGCTAGAGACCTGGAATACTTTATGGCTCTTTCCCCTTTTTTTTCCCCAGCTCATCTCTAGAAAAGAAAAAGTGGTTTACTTGAAAAGAAAAACCTTTATAAACTTCCATTTGTACAAAGCATGCAAGCCTGACTTTCATTCTGCTTACAGCTTTTATGATTTATTTAACATATCTTCAAAGTTTCCTTTATATTTTACAGTCAGTTCTGTAAATTCTTTTCCTGTTAATCTGTCAGTATGCACGCGCTGGGTAAAAAGAGGCATGTGTGGAATACAGAGAATCCTCTGTCAGATGCAAACTCCCTCTGGTGACCCAATTAAGCTGCATAAAGCTCGTTCTCAGCCATCTCATGGACACATAAAACCATTTGGATTTGTGTGAGATAAACTCTATGGGGGGAAGCACAGGATGAAGTAAGCTTTAAAGAATCCTTTGTTTGGTTCATGTGTACTTTTTTGTTATCTTTTTTATGCCATACAAGTAAACGAGTAGATAATAGTAATGAAAGGAAAGCAGAATATTTTCAGTTGTTTGAAATCCAATATTATGCTTAGAAGATTAAGAGAGCAGTATCAAGGAAGTAAGATTAATTTGTACATGTAGTGATGGTACCTTCTAGCTGGCTTGGGTCGCTGGCCAACATTGTCTCCAAAAATGTTGCTGCACACACTTTTTTCTTTTTAACGGGTCACTTCTAGGATCAAGATTACCACAGTAATATTTCACCAAAAAGCCGAGCTATTTGGAGAAATATCGTTGGCCAACATAACATGTGTCTAGTCCCTTATTAAACTATAGCACTCTACTGAACTATACTTTATAACTTTCAGTTTTGAATGAAGATATGTCTTCTCCTCTACCCACTTAATATATTTTTATCTACCACACTTAATAGTGAGACATAGGTAGTCTATGCCCTAGGAATAAGCAGTTCTTAATGTCTGCCACCTTGCAAGTGATGGTGGAGTTTTAAACTCTTTGGGCGAGATGTTCAAAAAGCCTTCATAATGAAAAGCTTGTCAGATCATGAGTTGGTGGTAAAAGATTTTGTCTTTGAAATGAAAATTTTCAAAGAAACAAAGACATTTTTTTGTCTTTGAAACAAAAATTTTCAAAGAAATAAAAATTTTTTTTGTCTTTGAAACAAAAATTTTCAAAGAAACAAACACTTTTTTTGTCTCTGAAATGAAACTTTTCAAAGAAACACAGACATTTTTTTGTCTTTGAAACGAAAAATTGCTTCTCAGTACTTTAATTTTTCTTCTCCAAGTTTAGACCTTTTTTATTATGTCGGGAAAGAATTATGTTAATCAGACAAAAAAATGACATTCAAACGAATATTTTTCTCTGAAAATACCTTACATTATAACAGAAGATTAAATCACACCCACTTTTAAGATGGCTTTTTCCCTTTGACGGAGATGGGAGGATTGGATGCAAAAAATGACGGAAACATGTCTGAAAATTGACGGATCATGGTGTAAGAACTTTTTTTATTCTGATTACAGACAATTTCAGTTACACCAGTTTCTGAACATCTCGCCCTTTGTCTTTCTGGAGTTTCAAAACAGTCAATTGCTTCTACAATCATGAGGGGGGTGTCTCGTATGCTTCACAATTAAGAAATGCTTCATTAGCAAAAAATCGCCAGTCCCTGATGAAGCAGTTCTTAATTATGATATGTCTAGAAAACTTCCCTCACCTTTGTGTGCTTCATGGAGATGCCAACCTTTGTGGACATGACCTTTTTGATACACCTATCACACACGAGGTGGCAGTCTTGAAAGTTGTTATGCCCAACAAGAAGTTGTTACAGCCAAGCAAAAAATGTGTTACAACCAAGAAAGATGTCACAGCAGTCTCTGAAACTGGAACATTAATTATCACCCTGCTACTACAAAGAGAGTCCTTTCAGCCTCAATGTTTCTGAGATGTATTTGTGTCTTTTTGCTTTTTCCAACATATTGCACGTTTCATTTCTTTCTAAAATCAGTAAGAAGTGGCCTTCAAAACAGCCTAATGCATTTCAAGCAAAACAGCATTTCATCGCAGGCTGCATTGTGTAATCCACAGCTGAAAAAGAAACAGTTGGGGTACAACCAACAATTGAAAACCAGTGTAAAACATTAAAAGTGATAAAGGGACATATTAATGCTATACTACAGTATATAGTTTTACATCTCATTTAACTCGACCATTGTAGAACTAAGACATTTACTAAAAAGAGAGACTAAAGTAACAAAAGAAACTTAATACAGTGTGTATTCTATATAAATGTATAAATAATAAGAAATGCATAGAGTTGCAATACATATTCCAAACAGTGACAGCTGCATAATTTACAACATGCAAGGCACGTCAATATTTTGATATATATAACCTTATCCTTAATTCAAAGTGCATTATTAATGTTATGAAAAACATTTACACAGTTTACTACCTTTATCGCATAATTACCTCTGATGAAATATACTGTAGAATTCATAGCTATCAGAAAATGCAAAAAAAATTTACAAACTAAGGTTAATATACATTTTTCATTGATTTCCATTTTTCTATATCTGGATTGTATATAATGAGCAAAAAGTTCCTAAACATTTATTTTTCATTAGGTATTTGTGGTCTTAATTTTTAACTACTATTCAGCGCTCTGTGCAGAGAATTAAATAATAATGATTTATAAATATAAAATATTGATAACGTAAGGTGGCTTTAGTTGGTTATACCTTTTACTGGTTCATCATAATAGATATTCATGTATAAAGCACAGAGCTTTAAAAATCTCACTGGTTTTCTCTTCAATATGCACAAAACATGTTTTATACTTTGTAATTATTTAAAGCGGAACTACCACCCCACACAATCTTTAGCTTCACTAAGTCCCCATCTGGTGACTAGCTGCTTAGTAGCATTAGTCGCCAGAATAATTACCTTATTTAATAGATTTCTGCTCTCTTCCATGGGTGACAGGCATGACAGAGCTCTGACACGTTGTCATTGTGACATCCGCGCGCCTGCGCTGTCAGTCCCAGACGGGTCTAGGAGGCGTTGCTAGGAGCCATTTGGCTCTGGCTGGGACTGACAGCACAGGCACGTGGACGTCACAATGGCAAGATGTTCGCGCTCCGTCCTGCCTGTCACCCATGGAAGTGAGCAGAAATCTATTAAATAAGGTAATTATTCTGGCGACTAGTGCTACTAAGCAGCTAGTCACCAGATGGGGACTTAGTGAAGCTAAAGATTGTGTGGGGTGGTAGTTCCCCTTTAAACAGTGTGCCTAGATGTTTTAACCCATCAAGATTCATTAAGAACATAAAAAAATATGAATAGATAAATAAGTTGGTACAAAGTATAAACATGAATATATATTGTTTAACTGAGTGTTGGATTCCGAAGAAAACCACTTTTTCAGTGGACAAAATAACAAGAAAATTATGTTTGTATAAAGTAAAAAATAATAAGTACAGTCATCAAACAGGAGTTTAATATAATTTGATTGTAGAGGTGATATAATAAAAATGTCTGTTTTGCTAGAAAGGTCTCTAACTCAAAAAAAGAAACATTATATATTGAAATTGATATTGAGCATGGTTATTAAATATGATTGAAGAAAAATGTTAGGATAAAAAACATAACCCAAAAATATGGAATTTACATTTTCTTATGGGACTACAGGAATAGCATAGCAACTAGTGATGAGCGAGCGTGCTCGGCCGATGCTCGGATCGGCTCGAGCATCGCTCTGCTCGGCACATGGCGGTACTCGTCGAGTACCGCCATGTGCTCTCCCGCCATGTTCGGGTGGCGGGGATCTGTGCCGGAAGAGGCACAGATCACAAGACGCTCCGCTGGACCACCAGGGACTTGAGGTACGGGGGCATTGCGGAGATGAAGGGGGCATTGCGGAGATGAAGGGGGACATTGTGGAAGAGGGGCATAGACTCTATGCCCCTCTTCCACAATGTCCCCCTTCATCTCCGCTATGCCCGTCTTCCACAATGTGCCCCTTCATCTCCGCTATGCCCCTCTTCCACAATGTGCCCCTTCATCTCCGCTATGCCCCTCTTCCACAATGTCCCCCTTCATCTCCTCTATGGCATAGAGGAGATGAAGGGGGACATTGTGGAAGAGGGGCATAGCGGAGATGAAGGGGCACATTGTGGAAGAGGGGCATAGCGGAGATGAAGGGGCACATTGTGGAAGACGGGCATAGCGGAGCTGAAGGGGGACATTGCGGAGCTGAAGGGGGCATTCGGAGATGAAGGGGGCATAGAGGAGATGAAGGGGGCATTGACCAGGCACCCTCCCCTCATCAGAGCAGGGGGTGCCTGGTGTCGCCCCATTCATTCCAATGGGGCTCGGGTGCTCGGCCGAGCACTCGAGCCTCAGGGGGTGCTCGGTCAGAGCACCCGAGCACCCGAGCATCCGGGTGCTCGCTCAACACTAATAGAAACAAATACATCTTAAAGAACACACAGATTTTCATCTCTTAATTAGCATCTAACCTAATGAAACCATAGATACATTTCTTTTAGCAGGAAATAGCCGTGAAAAGTAATTTTGAAAGCAGAAACATGAATCATTTTCTATTGCATACATATCTTTTTGACTTGTAGCCATGAAAAATCAATTAGGCTTAAAGCTTAAAGAAATAAAAAATAGTCAAATCAGTTAGTCCAATTATTTTGTCCTACGTCATAACTCTCATATGTACACTACAGGATATGAGAATTAGAAAGTACAATGCAAGCAAAGGTGAGTAACAATCAATTATCACTGAATTGTATTCTGGTAGCAGTATTGCGTTTTAGAAAATATATATAATAGAACAATATCAAATAGGTAATCTTTTTATTAGCAGATATATCTTCCAACATATCTAATATACTGTGCGAATATGTTTAAAGTGATAGTAATATTTCACAAAAAAAAGCAGCTCCGATTAGTCTTCATAGTATTTGGAACATGGAGAGTGTTATCTCGATACTGTCAGAGTTGTTGTTCAAGAGTAATTGAATGATAAAGTATCCCTTCCTGTCCCTTTTACCTAGTGCAAACCATCTCCCCTCAGGTGTGGAATCTGGTCCTGGGACCAGACAGCTCACAGGAAGGGACAATCTTCTTACTGTGAACATATGGAAAACCCTGCTCCCCTTGACAAAGGAGGGAAGTTTTTTCTTTATGCTCACTGAAGATTGTCCCTCACTGTGATCCACTTGGACAGCCTTGCTGCTCTGAGGTGAGCAGTGTTACATTAGTAAATGGGGCGGGAGGGGGATACTTTCTCATTCAATTACTCTTTAATATACATGTAAATATATTTTGCATTTTATTGGGTGATGTATCTCTATGGCATAGAGGTGGTGTTGCCATTCCATCCTATGAAGGTCAATGCTCAACCGACCATAACTGTCCATAGACTGCTTTTGCAAAAGCACCACCAAAGAATTTCAGGATATGGAGGTAATGCACCCACATAATGCAACTTTGAGCTTATATAACATTTGAATAAAACATCTCTCAACAGTGCAAGTATCCTTGTTTTATTCAACAGCATAAACCTTACATGATGATAAGTGTTACTACCCCTTTATGTAAGCAAGGAAGGAGCTGGGCAATACCCATATTGCATATTTTACAATAGGGCACAGTTAATACTGCTTACATGTATATAATTTCCCTTTCCTTGATTTAAAGAAGAACTAACACCTACTAATGATTATCCCCCACTTACATTATTATGGTCAGAAAATTTTACAAAATCATAATGGCCCATTTGAATTGTGCCCTTGTGGCTTTGTTCAATAGCTAATACCCTCCTTCTGTCCTGGATGTTATGTCCATGGATGCAGACATGACAGTCGCTGGCAGTTTTCTCAAACTGAAGCAGGCAGAGAGTATCAGTCTACTTAATCCTTTTCTCTTCTCATCCATAAATGGTAAGATTACCAAGTGCAGTGAGCAGAGCTGGACTCCCTGTGGTCCTACTAGCAAATGTCATGTTTGCAACCATAACTATGACAATCAGGACTGATTTAATGTTATCTCTTTAACAGGAGCACCAGAAAAAAAATCATAAGAGTCATTAGGATTTTCTGGCCATATTAAGGTAACTGGAGAGAAATTATTAGAAGGCGTTAGTTCTCCTTCATCACTGATTTGGGAAGAGATACTTTCCCCTCGAGCCATAGAAATTTACTTATAGTAGGAAGGCAATTGTGAGGATGTGCCTGAAGGAATTTAGAACCAATTTATGCTCCTTTTATTAACTGAGAAATCCAATAGTTGTATTTAATTTCTGTAAATGTCACCCCAAATAAACAAGTGTCAATGGATAGAACATCTCACATTACCCAAGTGCTGAACATTTGTATACATCACTTGCTACAGTAACAGAAGCAATCTCTGTAGGTTTATTGTGTTAAGACCTGGATACATGTTTGTTCAAATCACCAATTTTCTTACTGACTCTTACTTCGGGCCTTATTCATTAAGGTAAAGTCATGCAATTCTGGAGCAACTAACTGCACCAGAGGGTTTAAATGAACATTCTGCAAGTTGTCATTGATTTAAACTGGATTTTTATCACTGTGAATGAAAATATGTTTTAAGAATTTAAAAAACTGAGCACAAAAGGCACTTTCAATGTTTGGGAGAGTTTTCACTCAAAAGTTAATATAGCTCAAATTTTTGTTTTATACAAAATTGCAGTTTTTCATTCTAGTCACCAGATGGTACTATTTATATAACTTACTGTGGAAAGCCACAGTCTACGACTCATCTCTCCCATACAGTTAATTAAAAAAATACATTTGGGGCACTAATTGGAGCTTTTGCTAACAGTTTGGTTAAGAGAAAATATACATTTCAGCTGTAATAACCTTTGAATTAAAAATCTACCAGGTGGATATACCTTATTTTTTTTAGCACAGATTTATTGTTATCGATAGTCGTATTGGATGCTACTATTTTTACCAACTACAATTCTTCGTTTGGATACTATACAGTCCAGACAAGAAAGAGAGCAGCCCACCCGGAGTAGGGCAGGTTATAGGGTATCCTTTTAAAAGGTTCCTCAGAAAACAGGAGTGTTAAATATGTCGCCATGATCAAAAGGGCAACATGAGAATCTCACCCTGCAAGAAAGTGCTAGATTCTCATGTCCCATCCTGAAAGGTTGCTGCAACCCAATCCACATTCTTTTAACCCATTTCCTGCCTGCATCCTTTTAACCAGTTGCCTACGTTAACCTGTTGTCTCCATAAGTATTAATACACTAGTGTAAAAGCCTGTGTACACGGGCCAACGTCCGTGTGATGTTAACCCTTTGAGTGCCAGAGGGGTATGCAACACATTACCCTCTGGCACTCAAAGGGTTAAGAGACCAGTCCTGCTCTGTGTACTGCTGCTGCCTAACTGGCAGCACACGTGATGCAGTCATGCGCTGTAGAGACTGCCCGAATGCACAGAAAGCTCCCAGCATTCTGTGCGTTCGGGCAGTCTCTACTGAGCATGACTGCATTGGACAAACATTCTAACGTTTTATTATATAGGATGTGCTTTTTTTCAGGAGACATGCATCCTTTTAACCCATTAATAATAAAATAGTCGCAAAAGTCAAGTGTCCCCATGGCATGGCTCTTGTTGCCACTTATCTGTTTTGACCTTGCATTTGAGCCCAGCAGCTGTGTTTTTATCAGGCTGCATGCTGTTGCAGTGTTGAGGAGGCTGCCTGAGGACATAGCTTTGGAAAAGATGCTGCTGGTGAGACTGGCTGCGTCCCTACGGAGACATCCCATCCTGGACAGCCCCAGCATCATGACTCAGGGCAGGTGGCTGCATCCATATCTGGCTTCTGGAGGTAGCTGCCCAGGTACAGAGCCACCTCAGGAGAACTCTCCTACTCACTGTTAAGTGTGCATATCAGACCACATGACTCAGCAAGCCAATGGCAGCCCTCCCACGACTGCTGAGCTCAAATGCAAGGAACCAGTGGTCTATCCACAGGTAAGTGGCACCAACAACAGCCATGCCATGGGGACACATGACTTGTGCGACTCTTTTATTATTAATATATATAAAAGTATATATATAAAAGTATGCAGGCAACGACCAGCCAACAGGTTAAAAGGATGCAGGCGGGCAATGGGTTAAAAGGATGCATGTCTCCTGAAAAAAAACACATATAGTAATAATTATGCAGACAACAGGTTAATGCGGGAAACTGGTTAAAAGGATGCCGGTGAGCAATGGGTTAAAATGATGCAGGCTGGGTTACGACTATTCGGATGCTACATGAGTATCTCGCACTTTCATGCAGGGTGAGATTCTCATGTCGCCTTTTTGATCGTGTTGAAATATTTAACATGCCGCCTAGCTGCGCGCTGTTTTCTGCACGACCATTTAAAAGTGAACCCGGGTTATAGCCCCTGCAGGCAACATTACTGGCTGGGTTCAGAGAGACGTTTTTTCATCTTAAGTAAGTTAGCAATTTTCCATGTCATATTTTATATCGTATTTCATTTTTACCAGCTCCCCCATCTGTCTCCTAGGGCTATGTTTAATAGACAACTTGTTCTTGTCCATTTTAGCACAGGCCCATGCACCCAGATTTACTTATGTGCTATCTACTGAGTTCCCTCAGCAATTATCTTGCATGGGGAGAGTGACAGAGATGTGACAGATGGCCAGCCCTTAAAAGTGGATAGTTATTGGAGGATTGTCTTATTGAATAGACCATCTGGGAAAAGTTGTTTTCATGTGTTAGCTTAGAATCCAAAATGCTAGGCACTGCTAATGCTGCCTGGGTACATCAGAAATATTATTTTTTGTAAAGAGGGGATGCTGACCACATGGGAAATTTTGGACAGCATGTGACCTGTCTGAGAACATCGTCTCTTTCATTAGCCCCTTAAAGGACCAGAGCAATGTGCTACGCATTGCTTCTGTTAAATTTTTCATCATTTTAAGCCCTTGAGGGCCAGATGTGCAATGTGTTGCACACATCTCTGGTCCTTGAATGTTAAAGACTACAGCCCATCCCATCAACAAGTCGGTCATTGCTAATGTAGGACAAACAAGATATTGCAGGAAACAATTTAGTGATATTGAAGCTGAGTATTATTTGCTTTCAGTCCTAAAGGTTTTATGAACACTGCACAGAACATCCATGTCATTTCTCATCATTGCTTGTGGCTACATCTGCTCTAAAGCATGCTGAAGATGTCAAACCAAATGTCTATTAAATATTTGCAGAATTTCACAGGGCTCTTGGCTATCTCCTGGAAATGCATTTTTCATTGGTCAGTGATTTAATATTGCTGTGCCTCACTAACATGTTAGAAATATTTACCATGCAAGGCCACCCCTGGCAGTAGCAGCATTACAAACTTACACCCCTCAGTGTACAGATCCCTCCTGGGATTCTCTTTGGCAACTGTGCTGTCATGTGACATTCACCTGCACAGCTGATAAGGACTGTTGCAGTACGTAGAACAAGAAGATTGGGGAAGACTTGAACAATTTAATGTACATTATTTATATTACTTATCACAGAGTTGGGATTAGCAGCAATTAACTAGCAAAACACTGAGCTTTAACACGGAACTTTCATCACATTAATATTGAGCCCCAAATCATAATTACAATAGTGATCTGCATAGACATACTTGTATTTTCAAGAATAATTGCTGCATTAGTGAGGAATAGAACTTTCTAGGCTGACAGGCACTGGCAGGGATCTTGCTGTGGGTGCTCTCTGGACCTGCGCTGTCAGTCCATTCTGATGCCTTAACCCCTTAAGAACCCTTGATGGTCCTGGTACGTCATGGCTGGATTTGCTTTAAGGACCAATGACGTACCAATACCGTCATGGACGCTGTTCGGGGAGTCCGGAATCGGATTCAATTAAAAAAACAAAATAAATGCTCTGTGGTCCTTAAATGACTGCCGCGTGACATTTAACATTAAAAAACACTATTTTGAAGGTACAGAAATGTTGCAATACCATTTTTACTCATTGAATATTTACCAAAGCAACTGTGGACGCAGTATAAAAAGTCATGCTTCAGTACTGGTTCCCTAGTCACTCATACATTGTAAGGTAAAGTCAGAGAAGGGCCACAGGTTATGGTGACAGGGAAGTACGAAGTGGCATTTCTTAAGTCAGTCAGTGTTCTTAGGGACTCCAGTTAGTATATATTCAGGCCCAGTTAGGGGTGGCATTTGCCTGGGGTGGCATTTGCCAGGGGTAGTAGTTGGCACCTTTCTCAAAGTACAGCTTTATCTAAGTACTGAGAGTTAGGCAAGAGAAACAACATGTTAATATCTATCCAGTATGCTGCATTGTATGCTCTATGAAGACAGTCTTCTAAACTTTCTCATCTTCCTTACAGGTATGTGTCTCCCATCCAGTCTGCTTAAAAATCTTGTGCTGTAACCCAACTGTTTATTAACTATACAGTCTCCTGGTATGTGTCTCCCATCCAGTCTGCTTAAAAATCTTGTGCTGTAACCCAACTGTTTATTAACTATACAGTCTCCTGGTATGTGTCTCCCATCCAGTCTGCTTAAAAATCTTGTGCTGTAACCCAACTGTTTATTAACTATACAGTCTCCTGGTATGTGTCTCCCATCCAGTCTGCTTAAAAATCTTGTGCTGTAACCCAACTGTTTATTAACTATACAGTCTCCTGGTATGTGTCTCCCATCCAGTCTGCTTAAAAATCTTGTGCTGTAACCCAACTGTTTATTAACTATACAGTCTCCTGGTATGTGTCTCCCATCCAGTCTGCTTAAAAATCTTGTGCTGTAACCCAACTGTTTATTAACTATACAGTCTCCTGGTATGTGTCTCCCATCCAGTCTGCTTAAAAATCTTGTGCTGTAACCCAACTGTTTATTAACTATACAGTCTCCTGGTATGTGTCTCCCATCCAGTCTGCTTAAAAATCTTGTGCTGTAACCCAACTGTTTATTAACTATACAGTCTCCTGGTATGTACTAATCTACCCTTCACCTGGAACTCCAATCTCATCCAGTCTCCCTCTACCATTTAACCCCTTGTTGTATGTACTAATCTAAATTAGCCATTTTGCCCCCTTGTTCCAGTCTCCATATTGCCTTCCTCCCCCATTCCTCTCCTATATCTCTCTGTGTCTGTTTCTTATCAGAGATTTAATGGTGTCACACCTGAACGCACTCAGAGCTCTTCCATCCCAAAACAATTTGTAATTTGGAAATCCCTCAGTCAGTCAGTCAGTGTTCTTAGGGACTCCAGTTAGTATATATTCAGGCCCAGTTAGGGGTGGCATTTGCCTGGGGTGGCATTTGCCAGGGGTAGTAGTTGGCACCTTTCTCAAAGTACAGCTTTATCTAAGTACTGAGAGTTAGGCAAGAGAGTTGGACAAGAGAGAAACAGCTGCTGAAGCCACCTTCAGACAAGAGGCAAGTAAACAGGCTGAATTCAGAATGAAGAAACAGTCATTTTCACCAAGAACTGACATTTGCTTCCTCTACTGAAACTACTGACCACCTGATGCAAGAAACCAGGATTTCCAGCCACCATTAACCATTACAACTTATGCCTCTCCTGATCATCATTGGACTACTTCATTTAACCCTGCATTGATTCCTACCCTCACCAAGTACTTTGCAGTTCTGCTGCTGACTCTCCTCACCATCCCTGGCACCTATACCCTCTGCTCCGTGGATTGACCCTTGACTGCCAAGTCATCTGTACTCTCCTGGATTACTGACTGTTGCACATCTCTACTGCCCCATTCATTAACCCAACTATGGGCAAATTAACTCCTTGTTTTGTCATCGCCATTCTCACCTGCATAAGACTCTCCTCCTCCTGTGTCCACATTAAGTGTCACGCCATTCACATTGCACCCTCAATTCTTCACTCACCACTTCTCTGCTCCCATGAACTTTTTTCATTCCTCCGCTCCCTATCACCACCATCTCCTTCTACCCCTGCAAAAAAGCCCCACTGCTTCAAATCTCACTCTCACCTTATGTCCCTGTCCCTTCTCCTCCTACTTGCTGCAGGTGACATCTCACCTAACCCAGGCCCCCCTTCCATTCTCTCTCGGACCACAGAACCCACTCACACACGCAACACTTACAACCTAATAACCGTACCCCGTCACCTAACCTCCTCCCCCCCCTTTTGTTTTGGTCTCTGGAATGCCCGCTCTGTGTGTAACAAATAGTGTTGAGCGAGCGTGCTCGGCCGATGCTCGGATCGGCTCGAGCATCGCTCTGCTCGGCACATGGCGGTACTCGACTCACCCGCCATGTTCAGGTGGCGGGGATCTGTGCCGGAAGAGGCACAGATCAGAAGACGCTCCGCTGGACCACCAGGGACTGGAGGTACGGGGGCATTGCGGAGATGAAGGGGGCATTGCGGAGATGAAGGGGGACATTGTGGAAGAGGGGCATAGCGGAGATGAAGGGGGACATTGTGGAAGAGGGGCATAGAGTCTATGCCCCTCTTCCACAATGTCCCCCTTCATCTCCGCTATGCCCCTCTTCCACAATGTCCCCCTTCATCTCCTCTATACCCCTCTTCCACAATGTCCCCCTTCATCTCCGCTATGCCCCTCTTCCACAATGTCCCCCTTCATCTCCTCTATGGCATAGAGGAGATGAAGGGGGACATTGTGGAAGAGGGGCATAGCGGAGATGAAGGGGGACATTGTGGAAGAGGGGCATAGCGGAGATGAAGGGGGCATAGCGGAGATGAAGGGGGACATTGCGGAGATGAAGGGGGCATTCGGAGATGAAGGGGGCATAGCGGAGATGAAGGGGGGCATTGACCAGGCACCCTCCCCTCTTCAGAGCAGGGGGTGCCTGGTGTAATGCTCGTGTCGCCCCATGCATTTCAATGGGGCTCGGGTGCTCGGCCGAGCACTCGAGCCTCAGGGGGTGCTCGGTCAGAGCACCCGAGCACCCGAGCATCGGGGTGCTCGCTCAACACTAGTAACAAACTAACAGCTGTTCATGATCTGTTCATTTCTCATTCCCTAAACCTCCTTGCCATCACTGAAACTTGGCTCACATCATCAGACACTGCCTCCACTGCCGCACTCTCATATGGAGGCCTTCAATTCACACACAAACCGAGGCCTGGCAACAGGCAGGGAGGGGGAGTAGGCATCCTGCTGCCCCCTAACCATATATTTCAGGTACTCCCCACTGTTCCCTCTCTTTCCTTCCCTACATTTGAAGCTCACACACTTCGCCTCTTCTCTCCCCTCCCCCTGCGTGTCGCTGTCATATACAGGCCACCTGGTCCCACTGCACAATTCCTTGATCACTTCACCTCCTGGCTCCCTCACTTCATGTCCTCTGATGTCCCTACTCTCATCATGGGTGACTTCAACATCCCTATAGATAATCACAACACCCCCCCTGCCCTCAAACTCCTCTCCTTAACAACCTCCGCAGTGGACCAGCTCTCCCACACACAGTGATGGTCACTCCCTTGACTTGATCTTCACTGACTTCTGCTCGGTCTCCAACTTCTCTAATGTCCCCTTTCCCCTCTCTGACCACCACCTCCTCACCGGTAACCTCATCATACCACGCAAACCCATCACCCCCGCCACAATCAAGCGCATGCGGAGAAATCTACATTCTCTTGATAAGCAACAATTTTCCACCTCCCTACAGCCTATCCTCAACCCCATCCTCACACTTACTTGCCCAGACAAAACTACTGCTCTCTACAACAGCACTCTCACTTCAGCCCTTGACATCGCTGCACCTGCAACTCCACGCCACCCACGCACAACCCCACTACAACCCTGGCACACAAGACTAACGCGATACCTCCAAAGGTGCTCACGCACTGCTGAAAGGCACTGGAGGAAATCGCGCTCCACAGCCGACTTCACACACTACAAATTCATTCTCCGTTCATATAGCTCTGCCCTCTCCCTGGCTAAACAGTCATTCTTCTCCTCTTTAATTTCTAATCTTTCCTCCAACCCCAAACGCCTTTTCTCAACCTTCACATCTCTTCTAAACCCACCAACAACACCTTCCACTAACTTCTCTGCCCAAGATCTCGCCAACCACTTCAAGAACAAGATTGAATCTATCAGACATGACATTTCATCACTACCACCCCCACCCAGCCAGCCCAGCCCTGTCGCCTCTCCCACATACACACTAAGCTCCTTCCCACCTGTCACTGAGGATGAAGCCTCCCTTCTCCTCACTCGCTCAAACCTAACCACATGCCCTCTCGACCCAATCCCATCTCAGCTCACCCAAGAACTCTCCCCTCTACTAACTCCAATCCTTACTCACTTATTCAACCTCTCTTTGTCAACCGGCACCTTCCCATCCTCTTTCAAACATGCACTAATCACTCCCATCCTAAAAAAACACTCCCTGGACCCAAACTCATTGTCAAATTACCGGCCAATTTCCCTACTCCCGTTTGCCTCCAAGCTTCTCGAGCGCCTTGCATATAACTGGCTCACTAAATTCCTCTGCTCCCATTCCCTGCTAGATCCCTCTCAATCCGGATTCCGCCCTCATCACTCCACTGAGACTGCCCTCACTAAAGTGGCCAATGACTTGCTCTCAGCCAAGTCTAAAGGCCACTACTCCCTACTCATTCTTTTGGACCTGTCAGCCGCATTTGACACAGTCGATCACCCACTCCTCCTCCAAGCCCTCCACTCCCTAGGTCTCTGCGACACTGCACTCTCTTGGTTTTCATCTTATCTCTGCAACTGTCCCTTCAGTGTTTCATACTCCGTCTCCACTTCCCCACCCCTCCCACTGTCTGTTGGTGTGCCCCAAGGATCAGTACTGGGACCCTTGCTCTTCTCAATCTACACTGCTTCCCTTGGAAAACTAATAAACTCCTTTGGGTTTCACCATCATCTCTATGCTGATGACACCCAAATATATCTTTCCTCCCCAGACCTCTCTCCTTCCCTCCTGTCCCGAGTGTCTGACTGTCTGTCTGCTGTGTCTTCCTGGATGTCCTCCCATCAACTCAAACTTAACCTTAGCAAAACTGAACTAATTCTCTTCCCTCCATCTACAACCAGCCTTATCCCAAACATTACCCTCACCGTTAACAACACTTCCATCACACCAACCCCTACAGCACGCTGCCTGGGGGTCACATTTGACTCTGCCCTATCCTTCATTCCTCACATCCAGTCAATCTCCAACTCAGGCCGCCTCCACCTCCGCAACATCTCTAGAATCCGACCCTTTCTCACAGAAGACACTACCAAAATTCTAATCCAAACACTCATCATGTCCCGTCTTGACTACTGTAACTCTTTACTAATTGGCCTGCCTCTCACCCGACTAACCCCGCTACAGTCCATAATGAACTCTGCTGCAAGACTAATCTACCTCACTCATCGCTTCTCTAACACCACACCCCTCTGTCAGTCCCTACACTGGCTCCCGTTAGCATACAGAGTAAAATTCAAAACTCTGGTGCTAACTTATAGAGCCCTCACTAACACTGCACCCCCCTATATTTCATCTCTCATTTCCAAATATACTCCCGCCCGCCATCTTCGCTCTGCACATGACCTTCTGCTCTCCACAGCTCTTATCACATCCTCCCACTCCCGCCTACAGGACTTCTCCCGTTCTGCACCTGAGCTGTGGAATTCCCTCCCCCGCCCCATTAGACTCTCCCCCAGCCTTCAAATCTTCAGACGCTCCCTGAAGACTCACCTCTTCAGGGAGGCCTATCAACTGCCTCCATAAACATTATCACCAAGATTCACCCCTTGCACGGACTACTGCACTCAATGGCACTTCTCACTCCCACCCACTGACTGGCAGTTCATGTGGCAGGAGGCACTTAAACACAATAGCACTTACTCCTTCTGTATCAAACCTACCTTCCTCTAGACTGTAAGCTCTCACGAGCACGGCCCTCTGATCCTCCTGTTCTACACATCTGATTGTACTATTTAATACCTCTGTATGTCTATTCCCCAATTGTACAGAGCTGCGGAATTAGTTGGCGCTATATAAATAAAGAATAATAATAATAATAATAATTAAGTAAGCAGTAAAAGGTCAATATAAGACCCTTTTACCTATAGTCAGTGTGCTCACAGTTACGGGTAATGAGTTCCCATACCTTAGCACTCAACCATTTCCTCTCCCTTACCCCTGCAGATCATAGAGATCTGCAGGGTTGTGAGACATCAGCACCTTATTCTGCTATTCTCTACCATAGAATCTGGCTGATAGCAGATTCGTTAACGCTAGGCTTCTATGGAAAGGATAGCACCATTGCTACTTGCGCTTCTCCACATGGGTGATGACTGACAGGCTGGTCTTTACTCTGCTAATTCCCTGTGTGTCTGTACTTAGTTACTGATATGATAAGGATACCTCTTTTTAAACTTTATATACTTATTTAGGTTTAGCTTTTTAGCATCATTTTTTCACATTGCACTTTTTTGTGAGGTTCTAATATGAACCTCTTGTATGCACTGTATTTGGTATACTATATCACCATTCATTGATTTGATTATTTATCAGGGAGTTTATACATCATTTTGTACTAGCCTGTCTTATTTTAAATGTTTTTAGCTGTCTGATTTTCATGTATATATATATATATATATATATATATATATATATATATATATACATATATATATATATATATATATATATATATATTTTTTTTTTTTTTTTGTGCTATATCTTGTAATAAAGTCTGCCCCTTTTTTTCTATTTTGATTTAGACTTATTTTGAGTGCCTCACTATAATAAGCTTATTTTTCTGAGGGTGGTTTGGGGTTGTCTGTTTCCCTGGTCCATCCTTATTGTTTATTTCTCTAGTCAGTCGTGCTTCTGAGTGCACCACAGTATTAACTGAGTATATGTAGTCCATTTATACCCGGTGTGTGCAGTAGAACTTTTTGTGTGTTTGAAATTATACAGTGGCGCTGTTGCTACACCATCCTATGGACAGCTCTGTCCCAGGACCATAAACCTCCATAGGATGGTGTAGCTACAGCGCCACTGTACAATATCAGGCAACTGTGATATTGCACCTAAAAAATTAAACTTTGAGCTGTAATAACTTTTGAATAAAAAACCCTCAGCAGTGGGAATACCCTTGTTTTACTCAGGGGGATAAACCCTACAACATATTTTTTTTACATTTTAAGTATTACTATCCCTTTAAATGTTAACAATAAGATTTTAATATACTTCTTGTTACGGAAACAGAAAAGAAAACATATGTACATAAAAAAGGATGTAAGAGCAAAGGCACCCACAGTAAGGTCTAGGGTCATCTCGGTTTATGTTTCTTTAAGTAATAACCAATAAAGTGCAGTGAACCATGAATACCGTGGCTATAATTATTTTTCAGGTTTCTGCTTCCTAGTGTAAGAACTGATCCTTTCAACACATGGCACAATAACTCTTCCAAGCAGTTACGATCGTATAAATCATAGCTGTGTTCACAACTTTATTTATATCATTATTTTACTTTTATATCCAATGGATTATATTTGACATTGGATTTAGTGCCTACAAATATATATATATAGCGAGAAAATGAATGCTGAAAGAGAATCTATGTTTACAAACTTAACATGGAAATAATTCCACTTGATGATCAATGTACAGGCATGGTATCATCACCATTTCTGTCCATAGCTGACATCATTACAATTAACAGTGAGGTGAATGTACTAAACTTGGGAGCAGAAAATATTTGGTAGGATGTACTAATATGATTCCAAGCTACAATAAGCAATGGAACCAATTTCCTATTGCTATGTCTGCCTTATGCCAATTTACTAAGCTACTGACACCAACAAGCTTGAGCCAAGGGGATTACAGTAGGGAAGCATGTGGACACTTAGGAATTCTTCTGAGCCTTCTTTAATGATATGTACTAACAATGCACAGGGAGAGTACATAACTTTCCACCTTCTTCCAGAGGATATAGGGTATGTTTTCAGGGCTTGCTTATATTTAAGTCTTAACAGTGGGGGAATGTGACTGCTGTCTAAAGTGATCATGCACTTTAGCGCTTATCCTGATTTGCAAGCATATGAGTACAAAGCTACTATGGAAAATGTGCTCATTCCTCCGACTAACCACCTATATTGTGCATGCAACAATTGCACCTACAATTAATAAACATGTATTAAAGCAATCATACTTTATGAACAATATTGCCAATATAGACAATCAAGATGAACCTTCATTTACACTACCACTGGAGCTAACATAAAAAAGGAGGGTTTTGAACCTTATTCCTAGATCAGCGATTCTCAGTGTTAGTACCTGGAACACACTAGGTTCACAGGTAAATAATCAGTGGCTCAGTCATTTTGATTGCACAACCTGTGCTTAATTAGGGATATCCTTAAAACCTGAACAGTTGGTGTGACCCTAGGACTGGAGCAGAGACACTGTTCCAGATAGTAAATAGTACAGAGTAACATAGTAACTCATACGGATTAATGCATCCATTGATGCATCCATCAAGTCCAGCCTATGCCATTTCAACTGTGTTTATCTAGAGGAAAAAAACACCATTGAAGCCATTTCGCATTATCCAGTCATAAATCAAAAGCACGCCAGTACAAGCCCACATTTCTCACCAATTGGAAGCAGAGTTTACAAAGAGGTGCAAGCCTTACTAAGGGCCATACGTTCAAAAGAAAAGGAAAGGAATTCCAGGGCAAAAAAAATTGGGGACAATTCAAATTCAAAATATTCCTATTGATTTAAATGGTGATTTTAACCCCTTGAATGTTAAAAAGGTCTCCAATGCATTGAGAAGCAATGAGTTGGTGACCGCTTTAGCATTCAAGGGGTTAAAATGCCTATTTAAATCAATGGGGATTTTTCGTTCACTCCTACAATACAAATGGTTTGCCCCAGAATTCCCACACTTTTCGTTTGAACATACAGCCCAAAGTGTCCGCTATGAGAAGTGCTTTGTAAATAGGCATAACATGGAATGGTGCGTAGCAGTAACCCCTTACGCCTGATAGGAATGCTCTATTGCTTGTGCATGTGCCCCACTGAAGCGAATGTACTTTGAAGAACTGGTGAGCTTCTGGGACAAACCAACCACAGCATAGTGAGCTAAGAAAAATTCCCACTGATCGAAATGAGGCCTTTAACCACTCGAATGCTACAGAGGTCTTGAATGCATTTCAAAGCAATGAGTTGGAAAGGTCTCTAGCATTCAACAGGTTAAAAAAAAAATTAACCCTTTGAGTGCTAGAGGTGTGAGCAACACATAGCTCCACAATGCACCGCATCCCTTTCTGGCAAACAGATGTTTAAATCAGGGTTTACTTTTAAATGCGCGTGTTTCACGGTAGTTAAAGGGCCGGAGCAGCATGATGGGATAGAGCACAACGAATCCAAGAAGCTTCAAGTCAACAAATTTATTTGTCTGGTATTCATAGGGTTAAACTGGCTCGGAATAATTAAGATACAGGTTGGTGTAAAGGGTTAGATGTTAATCCGGGGAGTATTTGATGGGACCTTTTAGTAAGCCACACGAGAATCTCACACTGTCATGCAGGGCGAGATTCTCATGTGTACATTTGTATGCAGGCGACATGTTAACTCTGTGATATTTGGTGATATTTATTTGTTCCCTATGGCACAGTTGGTTTGATCCAGAATTGTTCTTATTTTGTTTTGTGTATAAGACTGTGTTTCACAATTCCCTATGTACAAAATGACTGAAAAACTAAAATGAACAATCAAACCTGTGAAAGAGTAAATTGTTGAAATCACGTACAGATTATTTGGAAAAGGCCGTACCATTGATTGAAATAGTGAAGTTGAAAAGTTAGAAATAGAAAGGGGGATCAATAGTACCAAAAGCAGTAAGGACTAATGGACCTGAAATGCAACCACAGTCAGGTTGTTAGATAGTTTGGAAAGGAAGTTTCAAGAAAATAAACATTAAACATTATAGTCTTAGAAAGAAAGGTCAAAAGGATTGCCATTCAATAGTCTGTGAGAGTGTTTGACTCAATTGATGATTTTTTTCTTAGTAGAAAGTTGGAAAGTAATTTGTTAGCATTAAACCTCCAGTGTAAATATTCCAAAGTAGAAAAGTACTAATACTTCAAAGTGATCCTTTATAAACAACAAAATATATATGGATAGATAAGGGGTATGTAACCTTTATTCCTTCAGCTGTTGCTGACTAAAGATCCCATCATCCCCCCAACCAGCTTTTTCCAACAGCTGGAGAGTCAAAAGTTACCTGGCCACAGCCTTGATCTATATACTTAAAGGGATAGTAATACTTTGTTTTATCTTTATTTTATTTTGTAGGCATTAAAAAACGATATGTCTTATTTCTCAAACCTTTATGGTTTTAGAAATATTCACATGCAAAGTTTCCCCTCCCGCCCCTTTTTCCTAGTGTAAGCCATCTCTTCTCAGATGTGCAATCTGGTTGTAAGACCAGACAGATAACAGAAGAGGACAATCTTCTTCCTATGAGAACAATAAAGGCCCTGCCCCCCTTGACAAGTTTTTCAGGTTTTTCCCTTATCTTAATTGAAGATTGTCCCTCTCTGCAGTCTACCTGGGCACCTCCCTTCTGATCTGGCTGAGCAGTGTTACATCAGTAAAAGGGGCAGGAGGGGGATACTTTATCATTCAATTACTCTTGAACTACAATGTGTCAAGGGGGGCAGGGTTTTCATTGTTCTCATAGGAAGAAGATTGTCCCCTGCTGTTATCTGTCTGGTCTATGGACTGCATTCCACATCTGAGAAGAGATGGCTTACACTAGGTAAAAGGGGCGGGAGGGGAAAGATAAAACGAAGCATTACTATCCCTTTAAGGGGGCACTACCTATAGTATGAAAATGCTTTGTTTAATAAATATAGTATTTAGTAGATAGAGAGTACTAGATGGCGCCACAGGTCCAGTAAATTTAGACCTCTCCAAATTTCTCTGAGTCTTGTATATATTCCTCATCCACCTGCCACTTACTTCTTTTCACCTGATGATCAAAAGCAAGTCCACTATAGCAACACACAAGACGCTTAGTAACATTTTATTATTTTTATGCAAATAAGAGATGCGAGGACAAACATAAAAATACAGAGCAGTTATACTGTCTTCCCATAAAAGGTTATTAAATTTATCTCGATTTTATCCTAGGAGGCACTGCTATTTTAACCCTTTGAGGGCCAGAGGCTTATGCAATGTATTGCAAAGCAATTTGTTGCATACCCCTCTGGCACTCAAAGTGTTAAATATGGGGGCTTATGCTGGCAGTTGATTTTTGTAAACACTTTTCATTATTCATTTCGTATTATTGCCATTTTCTATTTAAAGTGGAACTATCACTAAATATAAAATGCTCCCCAAATCATTATGCATATATAGCAATATGCATATCCATACTAGTATTACCCTGATAAAATGCCAGCGTTATTGATAAATCCATCTTGTTCCAGATGGACAGGCAAGCTTCAGCGTAGACATCTTGCTAAAGAGACATCTGTGCCCCTGTCCATCCTGTTATACTCTTGGAGGTGTTGCATTGTACCTTAAGGTACAGGAAGGGAATTAAGTTGCAGGCGCACAGATGCCGGTACAGCAAGGTACCTGCCTGTGCGTCTGGGAACGAGTTGTATTTATCAATAACGCCAGACTTATTCAGGGTAATACTATTATGAATATGCATACAGCTATATGCATAATGATTTGGTGGGCACTTTATTTTCAGTGATAGTTCCACTTTAAGAATATGCAGTACTTGTGGTCATTTTTCTTTGAACAACTAATCAAACGTTTTGTCATTTTATTCAAAACAATGTTGTACAGCTGTGGAAAATTCTGACAGCCCATTAATGATTAATACATACTGAAGACGTGCATGTAGTATTAATTAATACTGATTTTTTTAAATTCATTTTGAATACAATATGATGTTGATTATCTTATGTAATTACAGTATTTATTAAAAGAATTGGTTGATGAATTGATCAACCTGTGAGCACACTATTACTGGATATAGGTTATCACATGATATGGTTGATGAGGGGTAGCCAACCCTGCTCCTCAAGAAAGGCCAACAGTGCAGGTTTTCAAGTTATCCTAGGAGGACAGGTAAACTAATTAAAGTGTTCGAGTCACTATTATCCTACCAGTGCTCTTGCAGGGATATCCCAAAAACCTGCACTGTTGGTAGCTCTTGAGGACCAGAGTTGGCTACCCCTGCTGTAGATGCTTTCAAAAAATATATTATATACTTCACTATTTCAGAAAAATATAGAAAATTAATAGGAATATGAAAACTGATTTTCATTGCAGATAGGCTGTTGATCCAAATAGATATCCAACTGCCTTTTGTGTTAGAGACCTCACTAACTTCTAAGGGGTTAAAGGAGCAGTAAACATTTATGAAATATAAATACATATATATATATATATATATATATATATATATATACTACAGTGCTTTTCCTCTTAAGCAAAACAAAGGCACTCCCACTGCTGGGAGAGTTTTCATTAAAAAATTATTAAAGTTAAAACTTAATTGTAATTAAGCAGCAATTATGGAATTTTTATTTACCTGTCAAAGCCTTTTCCTTTGGGTCTCCGCAGGTAGCTCACCCAGAGAGAGAACTCCATCTCCTATGAGACAGGAACTGTCCCTCATAAAAATAATTATATAGGACCCACTTCCTGGCCATACCCTGTGTAGTACAAAGCTAACCAGAAATAATAATAAGAGACTTTTTATAAAAAAGACAACTAGGGAGGAAAATATGTGTTCTACCTGCGGAGGCCGAAGGAAAAGGAATTGATAAGTAAGGGTCTCCTTAGTAGATTCATGGTCTCCTTGGTAGGACAGCAAGAGAGAGACAGAAAGAGAGAGAGAGAGAGAAAAGATGAAAAAACGGAGGGATCAAAGGACTGCTTCCAAGACTTGTCACCCAAATCCATCATTCTGACCACACTGGAGATCCAACAGGTAAAACTTGGTGAAAATCTGAAAAGTTCTGAATTTTTTTGTTCTTTCCAGATAAACTTGAAGGCAGCGCTTTACATCCAACCTTTGGAAGACTTCTTTATCTTCCGAATATGGGTTAGGAAAGAAAGTGGGAAGGTATACTACTTGATCTCTATGAAAAGTCGAGGAGGCTTTAGGGGTGAATTCTAGAGGTATCCTAAAAATAACAGAATCTGACTTGAACAGAAGAAAAGGTTCATGAATGGATAGCACCTGCAGCTCCCTCACCATTTTAGCTAAAGTTAGGGCCACATGTAAAGTTATCTTCAACAAAAGCACCTTTGGAAATGAAGAAACCAGAGGTCCAAAGGTTTCCTGAAGCAAGGCGTTTAAGGCCACATTCAAGCACCCAAGGTAGAAAATAAGGGGCTGATCCTGGTCTTCTTAGTATCGAAGCAGACTTAAGAAACCTCTTTAACAGGATGTGGTCAGCGAAAGGCTGGCCCAAGAAACTCCCCAAGGTTGGACCTTGAATTTACTGAAGCCCTCTGACAGAACGTCCAGCAGAGCCAGAACTGAGGTATGAAGAGAGTCTATACCTTGATCTCTACACCAAAAAGAATGTATTCTATGAGTGATTGGATGCCACTTCAGTGCTCCTCTTTCTGGAACAAAGAAGGATGCTAATAACACCTTCCAAAACACCATGAACACTCAAAATATTGGTTTCTGGAGCCACACTGTTAACCTGAAGTTGCAGGGGTGATGATGACACACTGGGCCCTGGCAAATGATATCAGTTCTTCTGGAAGGCTGATTGCAGCTTCCACTGCCAGCTATTTCAGAAGAACAAACCAAGTGTCAGGAAGACCTCTGGATGACTTCCCTACTCTTCATGATGAAAGGATTTGGGGCTCTGTGCATCAGTCCATGAGTGCTTCTCCTCAAGAATATGGACTGCAGATAAAGACAAGAGATTGCATTCTGCCCACTGAAGAATAAAGCTGGACTGGAGAAGGAGAGGAAAGCTCCTTGTACCCCAACTGGTGAGCTAGGTAGGCCACAGTCATAGACTTGTCTGAACGCATTTTTACTGCTTGGCCTCTGATCAAGGAGTTTGAAGCACTGAATGCTCTCCAAACTGCTATAAGGTCCATATGGTTGGAATGCAACCTGGCCTCCATGTTAGATCGGACCCTCTGAAAGTAATGCTGCTGAATGACTGTTCCATAACAGTGAAAACTATCATCTGTTGTAGCGATGATCCAACTTGAGTAGTCCTGTGGATAAGTGTCAGTTATAGAGGAAGTTGGATCCCGATGGCCGGAAAAAGGGATAATAAAGGATCCTAAAGCTCAGTGCTTGTGCAGAAGAAGCTAGGGAGAGGAGCTTCAGTATAAGACTGGGGAAATTGAAACACATGTAGCCTTGAAGCAATCAAAGCCGTATTTCAGGTGCTGGCCGTAAAGTCAGATATCCAACCTTGATTGGGCTGGAAATCAGACCAGGATGAGTACACAGGTTAACCAGGGAAGGTAGAGGTAACGGAGGGGTGTTCAAAGAAAGCCAATAGTCAGGGCAGGCAGAGTGCAAGCAAAATCGAGTTACAAGCCAAGGTCTGGACAGGTAGCGTTCAAGCAATGTCAAAGTACAAGCTGAGGTCGAAACAGGCGAACTTCAAGTGAAGTCAAGGTAAAAGCTGAGGTCAAAAGGAGAATCAAATACAGCAAAAAAAACACTGAGTCTTCCCCACCAGGGCTAAACCTGGACTAGCCTTGTCCCAAAACGACGGCTTCTCTTAGAGGTCTGCCATTCAGAAACCCAACTGTGACAACAGGTTCTTCCAAAAGGCCAAGGAAGCTTTCATCTGGAGGGAAATGTCAACCTGATAAGATAGTGACTGTGAGTTCCTGTTCCAATTGGCAAGTATTGGCTGTTGCAAGGGACTCGTGCAGACGATCCCAAGTAAAAGCATCTATTGTTGCTGTCATGAGACCCAAAAATCTACACTTATTTTATTCAGCAGGAAAAGCAGTATGATACATATTTTTTATAATAAATGTTTACTGCTTCTTTAACTCCTTGAGTGCTAGAGAGGTGCGCAACACATTGCAGAGCAATGCGGTATTTTTGCTAATGGGAAAATGTAGATCAGTCAAAATGACAGATTTCTGAATGATACAGGGCAGTATTTACATCCCATTCTCTCCTAGGCAAGGCACTCTAGGTACCATTAGCTCTGCTCGTGGTCAAACTCCTGCTCCTCACATGACACCCCCCATAGACCCATTCACTGTTTCCTGGAACAGAAAATACCCTTTGCCTATAAACAGCAATAACAAAAAAAGCTAGAGAGCTCTCCAACTCATTGCTCCTCATCCATGGGGTTAAAAATAGCCTGGAAAGGGATATACGACTGGGACAGCAGCATTAAGATTACTCTGACAACACCCACAATTAACATAGCTGGCAACTCTCCAGCTTTGCCCTGGAGACTCCCGATTTGCCCCCATATTACAGGGTCTCTGGGGCAGAGGCTGATTTTCCGGATGTGGGGAGTTTCTTCTGAAACTCTACCCACATCTGCTCCTTCCCCATCTGTTTCTTCCATTTCTCCTCCTTCTCTCCCATTTATTCTTGCAGGTCCGTGAAGCCCACCCCCTCGTGATTAAGCCCCTCCCCACTCTCGAGTAGGCCCCGTCCCCTTTTTGAAGCAAATTGCGACATTGATCTCCCACAGCGGCACCAAAGGAGTCACCCTCCAGGTAGATCAAAATAGAAAGTTCTCAGGTATGACAATTAAGAATGTGGGTGTGGCCAGCACAGCTGAGGTACCCCACAAAATTTGAAACTCTAGGCAGTTACCTACTCTACCTATTGAGAAATCCAGCCTTTGGTTGATCAAATTGTGATCATGTATGAATAATTTTACAACCTGCACTGCTAAAGACCTGAAAGACAGTCTTTAAAAAAACCTATGCCTTAGATTATTACAGCTAGTACCTGGATTTAAGTTAAGAGCAAAGTACTTTCTGATTCCTTTGGAGACTGTAAGATCTGGATCTGACAATTTTAAGTATTCATTTAGCCTGCAGTGCTACAGTCATTTTAAATGTATTTCTTTGTTAAAACTAAGTTAAAAGAACTAACAAAATGCATTTTGGATGTTAAGATTAAGAACATTCTCAGATGAACGTAAAGAATACAGAGAGGGTCAATTAAAAAATGAAAAGTGAAGCAGTTTTGGGATAAACCAAAAGTACCATAGGGAACAAGTAAAAATTGACAAAAAAATTTTGGTTTGGGACAAACCAAAAGTACCATAGGGAACAAATAAAAATTGAGCAATCTTAGAAAAAAGCTCTGGGCTTTTCTGATGCCCTCTACTGCTATCAGGCTGGAGCACAACCTGCAAGTATGTAGCTTGCAGTTTTTTTTTCTTGCAAATCTTTATTCACAAATGCAGCATCAGAACATTATGTGTTAGGCAAACACTGTTGTTTTTTACTTATTACTGCTGCTGTTTTAAAAGACATTGGGCTTGATTCTATTACCCGCGCTAAAACCGGTGTTACACGAAAAACAAGTAGCGTGAATTTTGCAAACGTGCTACGTCTGTATTCTACTGCAGAACCACAGTAAAACAAAACTGGCGTAGACAGCATTTACAGAGTAGTAACAAAACTGGCGCTGTGTGTTTTTTTTCGACAACCACCTACAAAAAACACAAAAAATGTGAAAGTCCAAGGAAATAGGTGTACATTTGATGACATAAAGATCAAGTTCACTGTTAGATGTGTTCTTCACATAACAAAATCCAACAGAGTGCCCCCCTCGACATATTAAACCCACCGTTTAAAAGTCGACTTGTAGTGCTTCCTTTCACCACATTAATTCGACTTATATTGTTCACATTTCACATTTTAACCCTTCACCTTCAAAATTTGACTTACAATGCTTTCTTTCACCACATTAATTCGACAAATATTGTTCGTAGTCGACAATTTAACCCTTCCAAATCCGACTTACAGTGTTTTCTTTCACCATATTAATTTGATGAATATTTACATCTGACATTTTAACCCCCCTCCCCCTTTATAATTCGACTACAGTGCTCCCATGACTTTTTTTCACCATTTTTATCCAACATTTTTCTTCTCCTTTTTTTTACCACATGCCCTCCTATTTTGTTTTGCAAGATTAACCCTATGAGTACCAGTGAGGTAGCAACACATTGCAATGTGTTTGCTACCCATCTGGCACTCAAAGGGTTAAAAGAATTAGTGGAAACAGTGCTCCTCAATATTACATAAACCTAATGAGTAGCCTAAACTCCATTTTATGAGATCAGCTCTTAGTAAATAATAGGGATCTAACTTCCATTATCTTTATGAGCCACCCTTACACTGCCAGTCGCTTGTGAGCCCTGGGCTGTAGAAACCTCAGAGTTCTCACAGGCAGCTGTGTATGTATGGCTTGCTACCAAAAGCCGCCAATAAGTTCCAATCTACCCTTGCAATAATGTATTCAGTCAGTGTGCTCAAGAATACTTTGTTGCAAGGGTACAGTGGAACTTATTATCAGCTTTTGGCAGCAAGCCATACACACACACACACTGGCTGTGAGAAGTCTGAGGTTTCTACAGCCCAGGGCTCACAAGTGACTGGCAGTGTAAGGGTGGCTCATAAAGGCAATGGAAGTTCGATCCCTATTATTTACTAAGAGCTGATCCCATAAAATAGAGTCTAGGCTACTCATTAGAATCAAGATATAGGTTTATGTAATATTGAGGAGCACTGTTTCCACTAATTCTTTTAACCCTTTGAGTTCCAGATGGGTAGCAAACACATTGCAATGTGCTGCTACCTCTCTGGTACTCATAGGGTTAATCTTGTAAAAGAAAATACGAGGGCATGTCGAAAAAAAAAAGAAGAAAAATGTTGGCTGAAAATGGTGAAAGAAAGTCATGGGAGCACTGAAGTCGAATTATAAAGGGGGAAGGAGGGTTAAAATGTCGGATGTACAATATTTATCAAATTAATATGGTGAAAGAAAGCACTATAAGTCAGATTTGGAAGGGGAAGGGTTAAATTGTCAACTATGAACAATATTTGTCGAATTAATGTGGTGAAAGAAAGCACTGTAAGTCGAATTTTGAAGGGGAAGGGTTAAAATGTGGAATGTGAACAATATTAGTCAAATTAAAGTGGTGAAAGAAAACACCGCAAGTCGACTTTTAAAAGGGGGGGTTAATATGTCGAAGATGGGCACTTTATGTCGGATTTCTATGTTGTATACTGTATTATACACTGCTTTTGTTCGAACAACAATGGTTTTGAAACTGTCGTTATGGCTTCTACGCATCAACCTCTGAGGCACAGAATTTCTGACTTAAATGTAACCACAAAACAGGCGGTAATACTGAATGTGGGTAATAGGATACTAATTGCACGTTGTTTTTAGTTGTTTCCTGTGGCCTTTTTTTAGACGGGCGGTAAGTATAATTACCGCTGACTTTGCTTTCACAAGTCAGGTAATAGGATAGCAAAAACTGACAAAAAAAACCCCCACCTGTTTTATTTTTAGTGCTGGTAATAGAATTGAGCCCATTACTGTTTATGTATATAATCAAAATGAAGTAATTATGAGGCAAATCAACTAAATTATAGGGAGTAACAAAAAAAAATCATCAGTGATTTAAATCGAGTCTAAATTTTAGAGAGGTCTTCAACACACTGGGAAGCAATTCAAGTGGTTAAAATGGTATTAATCAATTGGAATTAATGGAAGTTTAATTTATGCCCTATGGTGTGGTTGGTTTGCTCCAGAATTGCTCCTATCTGCTTTATACATAAGGAGAACAATTGTTTTTGGATTCACCTAAGGTTTGCTTTGTGTCAGATAAAATGTCTGAAGGGTTTGGGGATTTGTCAGTGTATGTAATTGCAGAGTGAAAGTTGCTCTGTGAGTGAGCTAATTACATACTCAGGAGTCCTGCAATCTTTTATTTACTTTAATTGAGTCTGTGTGATGATGATGCTGTAGTTGGCTAAACAGAACAGTGCATTTCAGCAGTCTCCTTATGATGTGGTACCTTAACACCATAAGATGCATGTAATCTCTTTTCGAATCACACTTTTTCTCTGTATTTATTACGGTTACTTGGAGAATGAGCTTAACCCATGGGAAGGCAACCTCTGGACACTACAAGTACAACTGTCTAGAGTGGTCACCAATGCATTTCAAAGAATTGTGCTTGTGACTTCTCTAACATCCAAGGTGATAAATGGAAAATGATCTTTACACTAAAGCTGGAACTAATACATATTAATGAGTATGGTTATTTTAAAGAGCTTTCAAAATCATCTATAATTATCTTAGCCATTCTTTATTTAAATCTATAGTTTGTGAGATTTTTTTACCTTTATTTATTTGTCAGTTTATGTAAATTATGCAGCTCTGACTGGCACAGCCTGCGGTGTGAGACACTAACATTCCACACACCCTCTTAACTGTCACTTCCTACAAGAGAGTACTGTCTATTTGTGTGTGCATAAAATGACAAATAAATAAAGCTCAGTATTTCCTAAACCACAGATTTAAGTAAAGATTGGCTAACATACATATACTGTTCCATTATAAGGACTTTTTTTGCAGCAGAAGGTGGAAAAGTCTATTTGTGGAATAATGCATTATTAATTTATATCCTCCCATTCAATCTTCTACTATATTATTCTATTAACGTAAGAAGAGATTTATATATAAAATATCATTACACTGATAGAATTTTATATCTTATAAAATGAATTCCAATATTTATTTTTTCAGGTTCAAATGCTGAAACGAAGAAGAAGAAGCTAACACATAATTTTATGTGTTTGGATTTAACAAATGGTTTATGAAACACAATGCACAACCAAAAAATCTTATTTAAAAGAATAGTAGGTTAGGCAACGTAGGGCATTTCTCATTGAAAAAAGCAAGTGTACTCTAACTTATGCAATACTCTTCTTTCAAAAGTTATTAGTTCTGAAACCAGACTGTAAAATGTATTTTTTGTTTGTCCTCTTTGGAGAAAATGTGGCAAGCAAAATTAGTTCTCCATAGAAAGCAATATTGCTACTAAATGGTGATCTTTCATAAACTGTATTTTCACTTATAAAAAAAATCAGAAATGTTTGAGCTGAAATATCATTTTTAACCCGTACGTATGTAAATATTTTAAGCACAGATATATAAGGAGTTATAGATATAAAGAGATCATAGTGCAGGTCTAAATGTGTGGGGCTGTATTCAGTGTTAACCCATTCTTATTTTTACAGATTAGTTGAGGGGGGTTATGCACTGTATTGATAGTGATAAAGTGGAGATGAAGTCTCCACTGATATTCTCCAATTCCTATGTTATTCTATGGAGCCAATCACTAACATTTTTCCAGCTTTGGAGATCTTAATGCATAGGATCTATATAATAATATAGGAACTGGAGAAGTGATATCATAGCAGAAATTATCTCTGTGTTATCACCTCTTTATCATGCCTTAGTGTATAACCTCCATGGTAAAGATTAAATAGTTACAATTATGTATTCATTCTACAAGGTGTGCTCTAGAGATTGATCCCATATAAATACTCTACTTCAAAAGAAGATAGTCATGTTAGTCCAGTGGTATAGATGCCAAATGAATGAGAATCTCAGTATTAATACCTTTTTATTGGACTAACCTTCTAATTTAGGGTCCCTAAAATTGAAGTTTAGTCCACTTAAAAGGTATTATTACACACTGTGATCCTCATTCATTTGGTTTATAGATAGATAGATAGATAGATAGATAGATAGATAGATAGATATTTCGATTTATATACCATACTAAGTAAAGGGATAGTAATGTTTCATAATAAAAACAGCTCTAATTAATCATCATAGTATTTGGACTTTGGAGAGTGTTATTTCAATTCTGTCAGAGTTGTAGTTCCAGAGTAATTCAATGACAAAGTGTCCCCCTCCCGCCCTCTTTACTGATGTCACACTGTGCAGCCTGAGCAGAAGGGAGGTGCCCAGGTAGACTGCAGAGAGGGACAATCTTCAGTTAATATAAGGGAAAAACCTGAAAAGCTTGTCAAGGGGGGCAGGGATTTCATTGTTCTAATAGGAATAAGAGTGTCCCCTTCTGTTATCTGTCCAGTCTATGGACTGCATTCCACATCTGAGAAGAGATTGTTTACAGTAGGTAAAAGGGGCGGGAGGGGGAAACTTTGCTTGCGAATATCTCATAAACCATAAAGGTTTGAGAGATAAGACTTATATCATTCTTCATGTTTTTTTAATGCCTACAAAATAAAATAAAGTTAAAATGAAGTATTACTATCCTTAAGTCATGGTGCTTCCCATCTTAAACTATATTACTTTCCCCGCTCATTGACACTGCACAGCAATGCACTCTAACTTCTCCAACATCTCCTGCACTGAAAGGGAGAGGTAATATAGGGTAAGACAGGAAGTGCCAGCATGACATGCCTTAATAATCATAACCTATAAATCTGAATAACTCCAAAAACTGATTTTCTAAATCATTAATACAACATATATGTTACTTTGAAAGCTCTATCAAAATCACTAAAGTTGATTGTAGGTGATATAGGGCATCTTTAACTCATAATTTAAATACATTTGATTAAAAACAAATTAAATTAAGACAAAACACTTTTACATATAAGGACAGCCTCATATAATGTATCTGCTAGGTGTAGTGTAATTGGGTATGTTTAGTATTGCGTTGCTGGGTTCACTATGGAAATGTCGCCCACTCTTGGGTGACCATCCAAACGGAGCATTAAACATGTCGCTGGGTTGAAATGTCCGCCATAACAATATTGCACACATCAGAATGTTGCCTCTGCTTCCTGCTTCTCAATGATTTGATTTGCATTGATTTGGCATGCACACATAAGTAACTCAGAGGTGACATTCTCATGTGTGCGATATTGTTGTTATGGCCATTTCAACCCGCCGTTTGGTTGGTCATCCGATAGTGGGCGACATTTCAAAAGGATATGCCGTGTTGTTGCCTACTTTCTGCTCCACATACATTAATAGTGGTATCCCAGTTTAACCATTTCCATACAGTATAAATGGGGCATGACTTACCCCTGCTCTTCCATCATCTCTTGTAGCTCCATGCACTTTAGTTCAACTCTTCTCTTGCGCTCATGGTCCAAGATTTCCCGATGGGCTTTCTTCACAAGATTAGGTTCTGCAGTTCTCACATCTTCTTCAGTCTTATGCCAAGTACCTGAAGCACTGGGTTGAGAGAAGCCATTGGCAGCTTCTTGTGGAGAAGGCATCTTTGCACCATTGTTGCACACAGCCATTACACTGCTGTTTAATTGTTCTCTTCTCCTGCCTCACTCCACGGATCCTGTAAAAATTCAAACAGATTTATTTGAGCTAACTTTTATTATCTCTCCTGTTGAAAGAATTTTAAAAGGAAATGCTCTCCGTGCAACGAGTAGCTATGTTAAATTAAAACTGACGGCTTAATGGAGAAAGAGCAATACTAATCTGCTTTTTTGCAAGTCAGGGACCAACGCTGCCAGCCAAGCAGCACAAGTATCATTATAAAGGTTTCCAATGCAGACAGAGAAGTCAATTCTCATATATTAGGGATCTGGGAGAGCTGGCCATGGGTAACACACAATGAGAAAAGATTGCTATGTACCCCAAAGGAGAAACTGTTTTGTCTAAATGGAGAAGACGCTGGGGCAGCACTAGATGCTATTTTGCACACTGCAATACAGATACAGGTACACCATTGGAGAACTGCTGATAGGAAGAGCTATTAACATATAAGTTATTATTTTAGAGTCCAGGGTGTCTTTTTTCCCTTTGCTTTATGTAAGCAAAAAAATATAAACAAAAATGATATTATTGAGCTGGGAAAACAGCTGGAGCCCAGGGATGATAAAATAATTTGAGACTGGAATATTAGAATATATTTGAATACTTAATATAAAAATACACATTTATCATACTGAGAATGCAAGGACACACTGTATATCATGAGCAACATATCTTTATACACAGTTGCCTCAGCCTGACTGTATATATTAGCACCATACATGCTAGAGACGTCTCCAATATATTGATTCAAGGAAGGAGCCAAGGGTTTAACCCTTTGAATGCCAGACAGGTATGGCACTCTAAGGGTTAAAAGACTGTCAGCTTTTAAATAGAAATAATAAATCAATAACTCAGACAGGAGCAAAAATAAATCAATTGTACATAGTATATTTATATCTGAAGTGTGTAATCCTTTTTTCTTGAGCGATTCGTATCCTAGGGCAAGTGTTTATTAACTGCTCCTGAAGTACCCTTAAAAATGCAATGTATAAAACCCTCTGAGATGTCATATATATATGACATCTGTGCCACTAATTTAAACCCCTGCATTCAAACCGGGCAATTCTTAAACACAGGTGCTCAAATCTATCTGTAAGCAACCCCCCCCAACAGGGCAGTTTTTTCCTCTCTTGTGTAATTCTTTTGGTCAAGAATTGTACCTCTTTAGGATTATAAATAAAGTTCTTAGTGTTTACATCTCTGAAGTATTTGATACTTCAGTCCCTGCCTGTGCCTACATAATATCAGAGCAGGTCTTAGAGATACTTCTTAACTCTTTGAGTGCCAGAGGGGTATGCAATGCGTTGAGTACCCCTCGGGCACTCAAAGGGTTAAATGAAGGGTTATCATTTTGTTATTAGTTTGGACCATGAGTGGAGACCATGTATGGACCAGAGGAGAATGCAGAAGGGTCCTTAAAGGGTTAAATTGAGATAAGATCAGTGAAAAATAGAAAGCAAATCTGGATATTTTTTTTTTTTTTTTTTAGGGATGAAAATCCTAAAATATTTTTTTTAGAAAGTTTCCACTAAAATTGGTCAAGTGGAAACCACTGTCATTTTGGCAAAGGTGGAAGCTTTGTATGTACTTTTGGTTTTTGAAATATTTATATTTATGCTGTAATTCATAATTAAAGGGATAGTAATGGCTAAAATAAAGTAAATAGCAGAGTCTTCATTATGTTAAGGATAACACGTTGCGCTATGTGTAATAACTTACATTGCTATAGTTTTCAAGATATTCCATGTAGATGGATCTCCCTCCTGCCCCCTTCTGGTTGCCTCCCATTGGAGCTGCAATCCGGTTATGGGGCCGGAAGGATGAATTGAGGGACAAGCTTAAAACAGGAAGTATGAGGAATACCCTGGCCCCCTTGACAAAGGAGGGCTGGATTTCCCTTTGCTTACTGCAGTTTGTTCCTTGCCTCTCTCCACCTGGACCACGCAAAGACAAGCGTGACGCGGCCAGAAGGGGTGGGAGGGGGATCCTTTTACATAAAATATCTTGAAATATCTTTATAGCAATGTAAGTTATTACATATGTTATGCTTAACATAATGACTCAGCGATCTACTTTATTTTAGCCATTACAGTGCCTTTAAACATCTGAGTGTCGGAGGGGTATCCACGCATTGAAACATTGGATACCCCTCTTTCACTGACAGAGTTAAAGGGATAGTAATACTTCGTTTTATCTTTATTTTATTTTGTAGGCATTAAAAACACATGAAGAACGATATAAGTCTTATCTCTCAAACCTTTATGGTTTAAGAGATATTCACAAGCAAAGTTTTCCCCTCCCGCCCCTTTTTCCTAGTGTAAGCCATCTCTTCTCAGATGTGAATCTGGTTGTAAGACCAGACAGATAACAGCAGGGGACAATCTTCTTTGTATGAAAAGAATGAAAGCCCTTCCCCCCTTGACAAGTTTTTCAGCTTTTTCCCTTATCTTAATTGAAGATTGTCCCTCTCTGCAGTCTACCTGGGCACCTCCCTTCTGATCTGGTTGAACGGGGGGGGGGGATACTTTGCTTGTGAATATCTCTTAAACCATAAAGGTTTGAGAGATAAGACTTATATCGTTCTTCATGTTTTTTTAATGCATACAAAATAAAAAAAAGATAAAATGAAGTATTACTATCCCTTTAAAGATAAATGGTTTGGATGCAGATAAAGATCTGCTGACAACAGGAAGTCATCTACGAAGAAAGATATTTTGTATTTCCCAAGAAATCAGAGCTTCTATGAATATAAAGTGCACATTTTGCCTTATGACAAGTTTAGTTTATACTACAGACAATTTAAATCTGCCTATATGTTGTGCAAGCCATTTTTTTGTAAAATAAGTCATTTTTAAGACATTAATGTTTATGTTTTGTGGCGCTTCATGCTGATTCATTGCACAGTAGGCAAATTAGTTTTGTTCTAAGTGAAACGTATCACTCTCTGAGCTATTAGACACGCCCCCAGTGTGTGGCGGACTCTGACTAGATTCATTTATAGTACAGTGTGTGGTAATAACATTCCATACTGTGACATCAACAACAAAAAAGATTAATTGCTAAGTAAACATAGAAACATAGAATTTGATGGCAGATAAGAACAATTCGGCCCATCTAGTCTGCCCATTTTCCTACTGTAAAAAACCTCAAACCTTTCTTGGTCCTTGGTCTTTTCTTATATTAAGGACAGACTTATGTCTATGCCATACATGCTCAAATTCTGTCACTGTATTAACTTCTACCACTTCTGCTGATAGACTATTCCACTTATCTACTACTCTCTCAGTGAAGCAAAACTTTCTTACATTACGTCTAAACCTGTGTCCCTCTAGTTTTAGACTATGGCCTCTTGTCCTAACATTTTTACTCCTTTGAAATGTACTTCCATCCTGCACTTTGTTGAATCCCTTCAAGTATCTGAATGTTTCTATCATATTGTAATAGTTTGTTTGACACACAGACACAGTGGTTTAGGATAAAACACAGTTTTATTGAAATTACAGTAATATAATAACCCTCACAGGTCCTGTAGTATTTAAGCAGAATAATACAGACACACGACAGGTTACATATACATATGCCTACACAGGCCCAGTATAACCATATAGTCCATAATAGCATATACTGACACAGCTCAGGCAGAATACGTTGAATTCCCATGAGAAAGGTACTGCATGGGTTAATGGTCTTCAATGAGTGTAAACAGTCCCATGTGAAGAGAGGTCTGTGATGGAGCTCACTCCATATAGAGAGCTTAAGGATATGTAATGCCCAGAAATAGGTTAGCAGAACAAACGTGAACTGCCAGAGTAATATCAGGAATTGAGCAACATATGACACTGCCATAGCTGTAATGGAGACCAGACCACTTACGCTCTGCCGGAGCAGTAATGGAGACAATACCAATGGCACACTGCCGTAGCAGTAACGGAGACAGGCCACTTGCACTCCGCAGGAGCAGTAACGGAGACAAGGCCAATGGCACACTGCCGTAGCAGTAACGGAGGCAGACACTTGCACTCTGCAGGTGCAGTAACGGAGACAAGGCCTATGGCACACTGCCGTAGCAGTAACGGAGGCAGACACTTGCACTCTGCAGGAGAAGTAACCGAGACAAGGTCAATGGCACACTGCCGTAGCAGTAACGGAGGCAGACACTTGCACTCTGCAGGAGCAGTAACGGAGACAAGGCCAATGGCACACTGCCGTAGCAGTAACGGAGGCAGACACTTGCACTCTGCAGAAGCAGTAACGGAGACAAGGCCAATGGCACACTGCCGTAGCAGTAACGGAGACAGACACTTGCACTCTGCAGGAGCAGTAACGAAGACAAGGCCAAAGGCACACTGCCACAGCAGTAACGGAGACTAGGCCACTTGCACTCTGCAGGAGCAGCAACGGAGACAAGGCCAATGGCACACTGCCGTAGCAGTAACGGAGACAAGACCAATAGCACACTGCCGTAGCAGTAACGGAGACTAGGCCACTTGCGCTCTGCAGGAGCAGTAACGGAGACAAGGCCAGAGGCACACTGCCGTAGCAGTAATGGAGACTAGGCCACTTACACTCTGCAGGAGCAGTACGGAGACACAATTGCCTGATGGATAGAAATGTCGCCAAGGCGACACAGAGGCAACCAGAGCAGGAACGTAAACCAAGCCGGGTCGAATCACGGAGCAGGAACGTCAGCCAAGCCGGGTCGGTACACAGAAGCAGGAACGTCAGCCGAGCCGGGTCAGTACACAGGAACAGGAACGTCAGCCAAGCCGGGTCGGTACACAGGAGCAGGCGCAGAAGAATGGTCAGGCAATCCGGGTCGGTGCACAGGCAGGAGACGAGATGCAGAGTAGTCAGGCAGGCCAAGTCGGTACACTGGGAATCACAGTGCAGAAACAAGCACTGGTACAGGAACACCACGAAAGGGCATCGGATGGGTGCCAGAGCCCAGTATATAAAGGTCGTACTGGGCGGGACAAACACAGAATAGCCAATGGGAGCAAAGCACAGTGTAAACTGACAGAAATTAGCAAGGGGAGCACGGGCACCATGATACATATCCCCTCTCTCTCCTCTCCTCCAAGCTATACATGTTCAGATCCTTTAGTCTGTCCTGATATTTCTTTTCCTGTAAACCAGTCACCATTTCAGTAGCCCTTCTCTGAATTTTCTCTAGAGTATCTATATCCTTCTGGAGATGGGGTCTCCAGTACTGTACACAGCTTTATTAAATTGCCTGCCTACCTTTAAGTCATTAGAAATAATTACTCCCAAATCCCTTTCCTCTGTTGTCTCTGACAGCACAGTACCATTAATAGTATATTGTTCCTTTGATTTTTTATGTACCAAGTGCATTATTTAACATTTATCAACATTAAACTGCAGCTGCCACATTCTTGTCCATTCTTCTAATTTACCTAAATCATTTGTCATTTGGTTTATTCCCCCTGTAAGGTCTTCCCAATTGCAGATCTTTGTATAATCTGCAAAAAGACATACCATACATTGAAGACCTTTTGCAACATCACTAAGAAAAATATTAAAAAGAATGGGCCCCAGTACAGATCCCTGAGGTACCACACTAGAAACATTCCCTTCATCCGAATATTCTCCATTGACTATCACCCTCTGTCTCCTGTCACTCAGCCATTTCCTTAACCATTTAATTATTTTTACATCCAGATCCAAACATTGCAATTTATTAATGAGTCTTCTATGAGGTACAGTGTCATATGCTTTACTGAAATCTAGATAAACTATATCTACTGCTCCTTCTTGGTCTATTATTTTAGTTACCCAGTCAAAAAAATATATGATGTTAGTCTGACAGCATTTAGTTCTCTAAAAGATTAACTAAACTTACTTTAGGGCAACATGTCCACTGTACCATGCTCATTGATACAAGCTGCCCATGAATGGATAGCAAGAGTAATCAGTGGGGATAGATAAACATCAGCCTTGGGGAGTCAAGTAAGATATTCCACTCCCCATGAGTTAGTAACATTAAAGGAGCACTACATTTTTATGCTGAGTAAAACAAGGGTGCTCCCACAGCTGTCAGTTGTTTTATTCAAACATTATAGCAGTTTGAATAATCAGGAAGTGGATTTACAGTGGATTGACTTCCTGACAGTTCTAAATGATAGCATGACTCAGAACTTTCTGTCACATTCTATGGAGAACTGTTTGTCATTGACTTCCTCTGAAATATGAGGTAACCAAATAGCCAGTTGAAATTATACCCCTAGAAGGCACTGTTAATGTAAAAAACACAGGTTTAAACTGCAGTAACTCTGGAAATATGCATCTCTCAGCAGTGGGAGTACTCTTATTTTACTAAGCATAAATATTTTTCATAGCAAAAGCTTACTGCTCCTTTAACCCCTTAAAGTGATAGCAATGTCCCAAAATTTATTTTATTTTGTATTGTAGATTAAATAAAAAAAAAATATTTGCAGCAAACCCCATCTCCCAAACCTCTATGGTTTGAGAGATATTTGCTTTGAAAGTTCACACCTCTCTCCCCTTCTGATGTCATTGTCTAGCTGACAGCAGGACTGGGACCAGCTGTTGGTTCTTCAGCAGAGCCGAAATCTCGTTATTTAAAAATAACTTCTTCAATGGAATGGTCTACAAAGTGTGCCTGGTTTGCAAACACACTTTGCAGACTGTTCCACTGAAGCAGTTCTTTTTAAATAATGCAATTTCAGCTCTGCTGAAGAGTCACCTCAAGTGGCACGACTTGAATCTCAGGAGAAGGGGAGAGAGATGCGAACTTTCAAAGCAAATATCTCTCAAACCATAGAGGTTTGAGAGATGGGGTTTGCTGCAAATAATTTATTTTTATTTAATCTGCAATACAAAATAAAATACTTTTGGGACATTACTATCACTTTAAGGACCAGTGATGTTTCAGGACCATCACCAGTTTCCTTCCCTAAAGGACCGGTGACAGTCATGTACTAAGGAGTGATAAAGAGGTGATGACTTCACCAGTGATATCCCTTCTCCAGTTCCTATGTTATTCTATAAAGCCTATGCACTAAAATCTCCAAAGCTGCAGAAATCTTAGTGCATTAGCTCTGTAGAATAACATAGGAACTGGAGAAGTGATATCACTGGCGAAGGCATCCCCACTTTCTCACCTCTTTATCACACCTTAATGCATCTCCCACCAGCTTTTCAATAAACTTAGGACTATTAAGCAAACATTTTCCAAACAATTTAAAATTATAATTTTGGAGGGAAATAAGCTGGAACACAAAGCTGGGTCCTCCTGCTCCTCATTATAAATAACAATAATGGCTGTCTCCTATTTATTTTGGTCACAGTTTCCTTCGGCTCTCTTTTCTTGCTCATTTCCATCCAGTGGCTCAAGTGCCAATTACAGTATAAGTATAAATGTAAGTACAGCACTATATACATGTTCAGTTCCTCTGAAAAAATGAGACAAATTAAAAGAATCCATCACAGCTTACTGACTTTATAAGAATTAAATGCATCTGCCATTCTGAGCAATTTAGCTGGAAAATATTTTCTATTATACTTACTAGGTAAGTATTTCACAATATCACAGAATTATTTATTTGACCATGACATGGAAAAAATATCTAATAAAATTCTAGTGGAAACACTCACTATAATGGACACAAAGTAAATGTACTGAGACGGTTTAACAGCCAGTTGTTGTTTTGCTTTCCTACTTTCTACAACACGGACTGGAGAAAGTGTCCCCAAATGTTGCTTGTTTAAAAAATGCAATTACTGCTACCATGGAAACAGTTTCTGACTGACCTAAACCTCAGGTTCCAATGTCAGATCCAATACTGGCATTATTCCCCAAGGAGCTGTGTTTTCGACTTCCCTGAAATTCTTAACCCACTGATAGCTCAGCTGTTGTGTATTAACCCCTTATGCAATGCACTGCACAACTCTTCAGTACTGAAGGGGGTAAGGGAAAATGATAACCTTCTACTAATAATCTCGCTATTATCTTATTATGTGTAGAAAATCCTAATAGCCACTATGAATCAATACTATGAGGATTGGTTCTCCAGAATTAATCTTTAAGTAGTAAGTCTAAGGATGCAGACATGACTCTTCATTGCACATCTCATATACTGAAAGACTCCTCCCCCTTCTTCCTTTCTAAGAAGCCTTCAGTAGTAGGAATGGTAACCTTGAGTTCAGCAACAAATAATTATGTGTGCTTTTGTGAAGATCATTAACTATTAATTAAAGACTCTTCTGAAGAATCAATCCACTCAGCAATGGGGTAACTAGTCATTGGAGGGTTCTAGTGCAAACCTTTGTTTAGGCTCCCTATCACAAAAATATTTTCATAGGTATAACTAGAACCTATCAGACATTGAGGCAGATGGGACCCCCCTTGAATGCAGGATCCTGATAAAAATGCCACCTCTCACATTCTGTAGCTATGCCCCTGCCACACAGAATTAGTTCATAGTGGTTATTAATATTTCCTGAACAGTTTGAGATAAGTAGACGTTTGGTGTAACTGCTCCTTTAATTATGGGGCTAGAACAAGATCTCTGCTTTTGTTTTATTTTTTTCACACAGCTCGGGTAATGTTTTTACAGACCATTCATATCCTTAGTGAAGTGTTGTAACCTTTTGATGCCAGAGAAATGTCTACAGCATTATTATAACAATCATTCATTTGTAAAGCAACATTATCTGCAGTGTTGCAGATACAGAATACTAATTACAAAAATGTGACAAATATATAAAAACTGATACAAATGACCGTGAGGGCCCTTCCCATTAGGGTGACCACATGTCCTGGATTTTTAACCCCTTAATGACCCTTGACGGTCATAGTACGTCAAGGGTCGATCTGACTGAACGACCCATGACGTACTATGACCGTCATGGAATTCCGGGCTCCGGAAGCGGCATAAAAAAAAAAAATGCTCCGTGGTCCTTAGCTTAGGGGTTAAAGAGCACATAGTTCTATGCATTAGAAGGAGAACTGCCCATTGCGTACTGTGACAGGAAGTGATGCTTCTGTTGGGCTACAAGACAATGACTTCTAAACATTAGATAGTGAACTGAGCCTTCATCCTGACATCAAGCAGCGCAATTTTGTTGTAGTGTAATGGTAGTCTAAGGCTTTGGGCGTTATGTATATTATCTTGTAGCCCACCACAGGCATTGCTTTCTGTTACAGCAGTCAATGGGCAGTTTTCCCTTTAGTGTTCTGAACTTTGTGATGCGCAAGATAAAGAACAAGTTGCGCACTGATGTTTAGTGACCCCTCCTGCATAGCTGCACTAGAGCTGAGGAGAAGTGTGAATTGCTCGCATCTCTGCAGTGTCCCTGAATGACAGAACTGAAATGTGGTCATCCTACTTCTCATAACAGCATACAATCTACGGAAGCAATGTGCTGGACATCCTCTGGCACTAAAAGGGTTAAATAGCTATTGAGGAAAATAAAAAATATAAACGATCACAACTGGTTATTTCAAAACATTTGTAATAAAGAAAATTAGTTTGGAGCTGGTTACACATAATGTCCCTTCAGAATACACAGCAATAGTAAGCATGAGATAAGGTATAAAATACAAATGAAATGCAATGAGTGGGACACGATTCTGGAACTCAAAGGGCTATTGGTATAATTAAACAACTGTCATATCAAAACTATGCCAAAGCTTAGTTTTTTTAGTAATTTATTACTCTTACTTTAACCACTGAGAGAAGCAGCAGTATAAATGCATATCCTTAAAGGAGCAGTAAACTTTTTTTTATAAAAAAATATATATTGTAGGGATTTTCCTATTGAGTAAAATAAGGGTACTCCCACTGCCGAGAGATTTACATATTTCCAGAGTTATTAAGTTTAAACCCATGTTTTTTACATTAGCAGTGCCCTCTAGTGGTCAAATTCTAATTAGATTTCCTGTTAGATTCTAATGGAGAGGAAAGTCAGAAAAGTCAGAGACATACAGTTCTCCATAGAATGTGATAGAAACTGCCTGTCACTTCCTGTCAGTTAGAACTATCAGGAAGTAAACACAGTAAATTCACTTCCTGATTATTTAAACTGCTATAATTTTTGAATAAAACATCTGACAGCGATGGGAGTGATCTTGTTTTATTCAGCAGGAAATGCTCTGTAAAATATGTGTTTTCATAAAAAAAAATTTACTGCTCCTTTAATTGTACAGGACCTTTCCAAGTTGTGGTAAAAGCTGATGCTGTCACTGGTAACCTCCTTTTTATATGCCATGCAGCTGGATGATACATCACAGCAGCCAACAGGAAAGTCAGTTCCTATCTGGAGCTCACATTGCCAGCTCTGGAGGATATATACTGGAGGATTTACGTTTATAATGCTGTAAATCTTAAAGGTAGAGGTGGCACTGATAGTATGACTGGGTTTTCAAGTCACTTGCTCATCTTATTTTTTATTTTTGATAACGGTCCTTGTTGACCCAATACATTTCACCACTATCCCCACTGGTGCTTCCTTTCTTTCTGAATATATATATATATATATATATATATATATATATATATATCACTCCCATGGGTTGATGCAATGCTGGGGGTGGGAGCAGTATATGGCTCTTTGGTTACTGTGGGGCAAAGATGAGGGACAGTGTGTGGATAAGGTAGGGCAATGCTGAAAGGACAATGTGTGTGTGATTCTATGGATAATGTGAGGCAAGGCTGGGAGAACAAAGTGTAGTTTTACGGATAAGGTGGACTAATACTGAGAGAGCAGTATGTGGTTCTATACATAATGTGGGGCAGTGATGGGGGGACAGTGTGTGGTTCTATGGATAACGTGAGGAAAGGCTGGGGGAACAGAGTGTGATTCTATGGATAATGTGGGTCAATACTGAGAGGACAGTGTGTGGTTATATGCATAATGTGGGACAGTGATGGAGGACAGTGTGTGGTTGTATAGATACTTGAGGCAAGGCTGGGGGAACAGAGTGTGGTTCTATGGATACTGTAGGCCAGTACTGAGAAGACAGTGCATAGTTCTATGCATAATGTGGGGCAGTGATGGGTGAACAGTGTGTGGTTCTATAGATACGTGAGGCAAGGTTTGTGGAACAGGTGTGGTTCTGTGGATAACAGAGGCCAGTACTGAGAGCACAGTGTGTGGTTCTATGCATAATGTGGGGCAGTGATCGGTGAACAGTGTGTGGTTCTATAGATACGTGAGGCAATGCTGAGGGAACAGGTATGGTTCTATGGATTGGATAACAGAGGCCAGTACAGAAAGCACAGTGTGTGGTTCTATGCATAATGTGGGGCAGTGATGCAGGGACAGTGTGTGGTTCTGTGGTTCCTATAGGGCAAGGCTGAGGGAATTGAGTGTGGTTCTACATGGGTAACTGCAGACAAAAAGTCGAAAAATGGAAGTTTTTGCTGGAATACCCGCTTTTTTTTCACCATTTTCTCTTTTTGGAGCAAAATATTGAATCCATCCTTAATATACACACAAATATATATAATTTTGTTAAATTATAAACATTATAGTTCCCTTTTAAATCATAAATATATCTTGCTATACTGTCATTCCTGTAAACTAAAGTTTGAGATGGAAAGACGGGTGTGGTGACAGTGTGGTGTCCAGTAGTGGTAACATTAGCTTGTGAGTGAAACGTTTTTGAATATAAAAAAATAAGGAAAAAAAGTGAAACAAAAGCCAAAAAAAAACACAAAAATGTAATACAAAATGCTAGTAAGTTGGTTAAACTATAAGGCAGGGGTAGTCAATTGTCTGACCTCCAGATGTTAGGGACTACAAATCCCATCATCCTCAACCACATACCTCCCAAGTGTCCCTCTTTAGTTGGGACAGTCCCTCTTTTAGACCCAGGGCCGCATTTGCCATAAGGCAGAGTAGGCATCTGTAGGCAGAGGGGCGCCTGTCATTGGAATCAATTACTTTTTTTATTTTATTTTTTTTTTTATATTTTCATTCATCCTACCAGCTGCCTGCCACCGGTGAGATCCTGCTGTTGCTCCCTTGGTGTCTCTTAGGTAATGCAGAGCGCTGGGAGATTACATCATCTCACAGCACTCTGCATTCCTAAAGAGAAGACCGCGTGGGAGCAACAGTTCTGTGCAGAAGCAGGCACAGATTTTTCCTTCCACTGCACCACCAGGGAGGTAGGAAATGGGGCAATGTGGAGCTGATGGGGACAATGTGAGGTCAATATGGATATGGAGGGTAATGTGGAGATTTGGAGCATTGTGGAGGTGTCCAGTGGAGATGGCCAATGGGGGGGGGGTGCTTCAGATTTCTGTGCCTACATGCTCCTGAGATGTAAATCCGGCCCTGTTTAGACCCAAATCTCTGTCCCTCTTTCCCACCCTGATGTCCCTCTTTTTAGGAAATCAGACTGTATGGTGTGTATATAAATGTATCATACTGCTCTACAGCAATAAAATTCACGTTAATGTTTGTTTAAACATCAGTATATATCTTTATATATTAGTCTGTGTAAATAAAATACTTTGTTCTTGTTATAAGTCATTTATTAGCTTATACAAGGAGCTGTCAATAAGTCATGAAGTAGCCTACAAATTCTCGTTAATGCCCCGCCCACCAGCCACTCCCCCAGCAACACTCTCTAAAACACAAGTGTTCCTCTTTGGCAATTTGAAATGTTGGGAGGTATGTCAACCAGAATGATGGCTGTTTGGGGTTGATGAGAGTTGCAGTAACTAACAGCTCAACAAAATACTAGCTCTCTTATACTGTACCATTGTCAATATAGCTTCAGGTTTAAAGATTAAAGTTACAAAACTGAGAGGCTTTTTCAAGATTAAATAAACTCTTAATAGTAGTACTGATATGAAACTACATTTGTGCTGGAGAGTTACTTAGCATACTATGTATTCCGTATCAGTTGTGGAGCAAAGCCATCTAATCCATCTCTATGTTTTCGAGTCCCATTACATGAATTACAATGACTGTATTTTGTATCCATGATTGTGATAGATTGTTGTTTTGATACATTGCTATAGCGACTTGATTTGCAAAAAGAAAAATAATTGGTATTTGTGTCGACAAAATTGGGGCCCTTTTTGCATCAGTAAGACTGCTATGAATCATTTTCATTAGATTATGATTGAACTGAAGTTTATAGATATCATATGGTGGATGACAAGGTACTATACCAACAACACATAATGGCAATCAATTTCATGGAAGACTGCAGAACTTTAGAAAATGGAATAATTTGTCCCAAATGCTCTCCCGAGGCATCTTGGATTCCTGAGAACATTATTCTTGGTTCTGAATACAAATGCTAGCCTATAAATGATATTATTGCAACATGAAAAATGAAGATAGTCTTCTGTAAATTATGATTAGTGCCATATGCCCTGACAATTTAAATGATGACTCTGTGCTTGGAGAATATCTCATTGTCATTTTTCTGGGAAAGATTTTCTGTGGCCAATGTTGAAAAAGAATAAAACCTAAAACATAAAGTTTGGCTTACAGTCCCATTATGTGCCAAACAGTGCCATTATCTGCCTTTATGTCCTAAGACCACATTATACTTTGACCTTTCACGTACTGCACAGAACAGGGGTGGGCAACCTGAGCCCCCCCAGCTGTTCATTTGATTGGAATTCTAGTCCTGCCCAGCTGGAGGGCCTCAGGTTGGCCGCTGAAGGTGTAGACTTTAATATTAAATTGATATGCCTTGCAATGAGGTGTGTTGTCAAAAGTGTTTTTAAGAAACTCTGTAAAGATCTGCTGAAATTTGCTTCTACTGTATCTGTTTCACAGGTTCTGCCAGTGTATAAGAAAGATAATGGTAGGATGCAGAGAGTCAGGGACTTTAATTCATGGCTAGGGAGATGGGGCCAAGAACATGGATCTGGTTTTGTTTCTCATACCAGCCCTATTTGGCGTAACCAGGAATAGTACAAAAAAGATGGTTTGCATCTTTCTTAAAAGGGAACAGAGGTTCTCAGTGAGTAACAGGTATTGAAACTAATAGAGGGGGGCAAGAACTGTACAAGTGAATTTGGACAAAGTATGTCTGTGACACATAGGTCAAAAGTCAGTCGAGTCCGAGCCATATACACAAATGCCCGCAGTTTAAGGAATAAGATCCCTGAACTTATTGCAATAATAACTAGTGAAGATTTGGTCTTAGTGGAGACTACCGAGACCTGGTACAATGAAAAAAATGACTGGGATGTAGTAATACCAGGGTACTCTCTATTTAAGCACACAAAATGTGAGAGGCTTCTGAGGATGAGCAAACAGAACAGGCCTGTTCTACAGCTAGTTACCTCTCAGACGCATCATGTTTTAGCGCTCTAATGCCATTACAGAGGAGAAATGTCCTATATAATAATTCGCTAAGGATGTTTGTCAGAAGCCGACATGCTCGGTAGAGATGGCTGAGCGCGCTGCAGTCATGCGTAGTAGACACTGCCCGCACCTCGGCTGTGTCTACAGAGCGGGGCACTCTGAATTCAGACCGTTGGTCTCAGGAAGGTTCCCAGAGAGGACTACGGTCTGAATTGGGAGTGCCCCGCTCTGTATAAGCCGAGGTGCGGGCAGGGTCTACTACGCATGACAGCAGGAGGCCAGTGACAACACAGGATCCGGCTGGTTGCTGGGTGGCACTGTGGCCCTTGTAAATGGGCTTTTCAACTAGTTCACATACATATTAGACCCCCTAAGCGTATTCAAAATAAGCATACAAAACTTAACAAACTATGTGCAGGTGTAGCTAGAAGAATTTATGCTGTTTGGAAGGCAAAGGGTGGTCGCACCAAATATCGATTTGATTTAGATTTTTCTTTTGTTCATTCACTTTATATTTTGTTAACTGATAAAAATAAACTATTAACATGTCTATTTTGAAAGCATTCTTACTTTACAGAAGTGGATCAATGGAATTTAGCGAATTGCATTTTCTCCCCAATGTGCGGTTGATTTGCTCTATTTGCTCTTACCCTTTAGAATAACAGAGGAATGCTTGGCAATGAGTGGCTCATCCCTCTGGTCCTCAAGGGGTTAATGCATCAGCCTCACAGTCACATTTTGCATGAACACTGGGAGGTGGCTTATGGAAGAAGACATCAGTCCCTTGGATGTTAAAGCGAAACTTCCATCAGATGAACATAGAGCCTTAAAGTGTTAGTAATGTCACAAAAAAGTTTTTTGCATTTAGAAGAGCTTAAAAAGCTGAGCTAAATGCAAAAAAACGTATCTCTCAAACCACTATGGTTTAAGAGATACGGGCATTTAAAGTTTGATGTCTCCTACTGACAGCTGTAAAGCTGTCAGCAGGAGATCCGTGTCGGCCGTTTTGGAGGCGCTTGAGAAGTGCCGAGATCTCGTTATGTAGCACGAATCCCTTCATTGGAATGGTGTAAAATGAGTGCTTGAAAACCAGGCACACGTTTTAGACCATTCCAATGAAGGGATTCGTTGTAACTAACAAGATTGCGGCTCTGCTCAAGCACCTCCGTGTCGGCAGACACGGATCTCCTGCTGACAGCTTTACAGCTGTCAGTAGGAGAGCTCAGACTTTAAACGCCTGTATCTCTTAAACCATAGCGGTTTGAGTGATACTTTTTTTGCATTTAGCTCAGCTTTTTAAGCTCTTCTAAATGCAAAAAAATTTTTTGTGGACATTACTAACACTTTAAATCATAATTACATTAGCGATATGCCTAGACATAGTTGTCTTTTCAAGAATAATTGCTGCAGTAAAGAAAAATAGAACCTTTTCGGCAGGCAGCAGCGGGGTACAGAGCAGACATCTTGCAGAGCTTGCATCTCTGAGTCTGCGCTGTCCGTACCCTTCAACTCTGCTACTGGTGAGTTGAATGCCTTTGTGCCTTAAGGAACTGGAAGGGACTGACAGCGCAGGCACAGAGACCGGCTACTGCAAGACTGTCTGCCTAAAAAGTTCTATTTCTCACTAATGCAGCAGTTATTCTTGAAAAAACAACTATGTCTAGGCATATGGCTAATGTAATTATGATTTAACCCTTTGAGTAATCAGAGGGGTACGCAACGCATTGCAGAGCAATGCGTTAAGGCTCTATGTTCATTTGATGAAAGTTCCACTTTAAAGGGATAGTAATACTTCATTTTATCTTTATTTTATTTTGTAGGCATTAAAAAAACATGAAGAACGATATAAGTCTTATCTCTCAAACCTTTATGGTTTAAGAGATATTCACAAGCAAAGTATCCCCCCCTGTTCAGTCAGATCAGAAGGGAGGTGCCCAGGTAGACTGCAGAGAGGGACAATCTTCAATTAAGATAAGGGAAAAAGCTGGAAAAACTTGTCAAGGGGGGAAGGGCTTTCATTGTTTTCATAGGAATAAGATTGTCCCTTTCTGTTATCTGTCTGGTCTTACAACCAGATTCACATCTGAGAAGAGATGGCTTACACTAGGAAAAAGGGGCGGGAGGGGAACTTTGCTTGTGAATATCTCTTAAACCATAAAGGTTTGAGAGATAAGACTTATATCATTCTTCATGTTTTTTTAATGCCTACAAAATAAAATAAAGTTAAAACGAAGCATTACTATCCCTTTAAATAGATCTCTAATGCACTGCAAGTCAACGTAGTGATGACCTATTTAGCATCCAAAGGGTTGGAGCTAATTTCTAACTAATCTCCTGCCCTTGCACATATTACAGACTTGAAGGAACATTTACATTTGCATTAATAGGCTAAATAACTAGAGAAACTGATGACATTATTAAAAAGAAGCATTGATCCCTTCAGTGTTAATAGTGAAATATAATGGTTAGTTTAACTAACATGGTTACTGATTGCCTACTTAACAAAATACTTAAATACAATGAAAACTAAGGAATAAAGATAAGAATTACATAGAGCCAGCAATGGGTCAATGGTGAAAGCTTATTTAATTCCATATTTCAATTGCTTCACACGTTGCCAGGTAACATGAGTATTGCACTATGACTTTAAATCCAGTAACAGGTAACAACAATAAGTACACATGAATACAAATGAATGCATTATCAGACATGCTGAAGAACTGGATCAAATTTGGGACAAGCCTACTGCACTATTCTGAACACAAAACAATGTCTATTGGTTTACATTAGGCTTCTCATTCCATCAGCAGTCTCCACCAAATTGCCTTGAAATGCACTAGAGACCTCCTTAGCAAGTGGTTATCCCTTTGACTGCCAGAGGGTTTCACAATGCATTGTGTACCTCTGTGGCATTCAAAGGGTTAAAAGTCCCATAAATATCAAGGGCAATTTAGGGAATTTTTATTTGTCCCCACAGGTGCACTTGTATTGCATACGAATTGTTCCAATTCTTCTTAGAATATCAACCTCATTGTCTGCACATGCCTACAGTTTCACTAAAAGGGGAAGTTTACCCTACATAAGGACTTACCTAGGTGGGTGTCCTTCATACAGTAGTCAGGTACATATATATACTTTTTCATTGTATCTGCAGCTGCCTCTTTATAATGATACCTGTTGAAGTCTGTGTTCAGGCATAGTTCTATGAGATCAGTGGCAACATCTCCACATTTGAATTATTCGTGTCCCTGCACTGTCAGTGCACTGTGTCCCCCCTCTCCACATTCCCATTGCAGAGGTGGCTTGCACTGATGAAGGAGGAGCTTGTCAATGCAGATGTAAAGAAAAAAGAAAAGGGACAGAGAAGAAAATCTCCTTAAAGCACCAACCCCTCTCCTATATTGTGACGTAGTGAGGTCAATCAGATATGTGAAGATAGGGAAAGGCCAAAGTAAAATCAAAGATAAAAATTAACCTTTATTAATTCCCTCAACTAAAAACAGCGAATTTAAAAACAAGACTGTTACAGCATATATAACTAGAGTAATTGAGCAAGATTCACTCTCACTACGATTATAGTTATAATATCGCTCTCTACTCCTAATGTTTGTATAAACTAAAATCCCTCTAATGATAAACTAGAATCCACGAACACACATAGGTCATAGTATACTCTGAAGGTTCTAATTGTATAGTATCCTACCTACCACCTTATCTAAAGTAGGAAGAGAGTGTGGCCGCAAAAGGTGATCACTCAAAAACAGAAGCAAATCGCTTCCAAAGCCCCAGCGGTTAAGTCCGCAAAAATCATTGTGTAATGGACCCGCTGGGTAAGTGATCGATATAGGCCAAAAAATTTTTTTTAGAGAGAAAGAGAGAGAGAGAACAAAAGTGCTCTAATGTAAGTACATCAAAATGCTGGCACAATCAGAAAAACTGGCACACAAAGTCTGTGCCCAGTAACCCTGACGATCGTTTCGCCATGTGGCTTTCTCAAAGGGTAGTGAGCCGGCACCAAAACGCCGTATTTAAGCTCATCAAGACCTTCCCCCTACTCATTAGACTAATTAACTAGATGGCTGGTCTTTTAACTCTTCCTAATCCCCAAGAGATTCATTGAAATCAAAGCTGAGGTAAAGAGATCCATCATTCGGATGCTTAAGAAACATATTTAAACATTCCCATTCGTTGGTTAGAATGGGGATGAAAATACCACAGTTTAAATCGCAAGATTAACCCATTGATGGGTTTCAACATCCCACACATTATTTTCAATTTTCATTCCACTGGCCCCACATTCATCTAATTATTACCCTTAATCATACAGACATTTCTGAGTATGACAATGTGTATTAAGGTGTGTGTTCGGTTGCATCATACATCCGATATTTCACCAAGTTATATATCCAATACATGTTGCAGTCATCAGTATACAGCGCTCCCATAATAATACTGAGGTCATTTTTTTATGTTTACTACAACTAGACATTTTATGTATCTGTTAGACAATGCCATAATATTATTGGGATAACGGAGCCATAAAGAAAGGGGAAGCAGTATTCAACAGTATCAATTATAAAAGCTTTTATCGCTTCCAAAAAAACAGTATTCAAAGCAGATGATTCACCAGTATTCCAGATTCGTTGAGCATGATAAAAAGCATTCAAGCAATGAATCTTAATGGGCATTCTTTGTCCGATCTATTTCAATTGCAGTATATAGTTACAAAGAAAAGAAACTATCCTACTTTACCTCAGTTATAGTTCTAGGGATACTGAATTTATATATAATTAGAACCTGCCTAATTTATAGCTAGTCAGTTATAATCCTACCCCACCAAAAACTATAAACAATCCTACCTTAGTGAAAAGTCCAAAAAACCTGCCATAGTCAACCCAATATGAATTCCACGAACATAAATAGCTAGATGGAACAGCCATATTATAAACTAAGGGAATAGATCGAATGTTGTCATATATAGACATACAGAGAATTCTCTCAAAACCTATTATCCTAACGAGAAGAGACAAGAATATAAACAAGTCATAGGGGTATATTGCCTGTTTTTAACCTTGGATAATATTCCTAAATATGAGCAGATAAACGCATTCCTTCATTGAGGCCCCTAGGCCACAATGTATTCAATTCAAAAATCCATTTATTTTCCATCCTTAATAATTTATTTTCTACATCTCCTCCCCTGATACCTAGGGAGATCCGTTCTAACCCCCAGACTATTGTTCCCCTTATTTGAGAACTATGTTTCTCCAGGTAATGTCTACTAACTCTAGTAATAGACTTGTCCGCACTTATATCCCTGGGGGCATTGATAATATTTCTGAAGTGTTCTCCAATCCGTACTTTAAGTTGTCTGTATGTTTTGCCAACATATATCATTTGGCAAGGACATTTAATGGCATAGATTACATTTTTTGAGTCACAGTTTATATATTGATTGTGTTTGCACCACTTCCCAAAACGATTGTTGGTACCTTTTGTATTGGTAATATGAGGGCAGATTTTACATCGACCACACGGATAACTGCCCACTGCCGGTGGTTCTCTAGATCTCCTAGGCAGAAAATGACTTCTCACTAATTTATCCTGTAAATTAGGAGAACGCCTACAGCTCATCATTGGTTTTTCACCTATGACTTTTTTCAAATCCAAATCTGTACGCAGGACTGACCAATACTTATTAAGTATATTTCTGACCGATCACGCAGGAACAGAGGGAGGAGGAGATACCCAAATATAGGAGAAAGACAAGGAGAGGTGGAAGGAGATTTGCGAAACAGAGAAATTTGGGGGTACGGACAGCAACGGATGCAAAGGGGCAATCCAGTATGGAGACGATAACTCCAATGGTCATTATTAATCTAAGTGAACATACTCTAAATAATATACATCTAGGGGTCCTTCAAAGAGGACTATCTTTCTCACCATGTAATAATTTGAATAAATTCACAGTTTATAAAGATCTTTTTTTGTTTTGTAGAAGGCTTTTATTACATAAGTTTTTTATAAGACCGGATGATAGAAAAGATGATATCAGTTTGTTTGATCAAGAGTGTTTTTTTGACACCAAAATCTTTTCAAGAGACAAGAGGGATGATCCTCCCAATTTAGATCTGGACCCGTTAGAAACACTAATAAACCTTATACATAATGAACCCCAAAGACAGCAAGGAACTTTGAAATCTAAGTCCCTATTCACTCCCCCTTCACATATATGTCCTCAAGTGAAAACCTTTGCAGAATTAGTCATTAAAGATATAATTGACTTACCAGATAAGAAGGGACCATATAATCTTGATTGTGAAGAAGTAAAAGCAATTAAGGAAATAGCCTCATGGGAAGATGTGGAGATAAAACCCTCAGACAAAGGAGGGAATATAGTACTATGGCCAAAGAACTTATACCTAACGGAAGCGTTCAAACAATTGAACAATAAGGACTGTTACAAAAAAATGTACAGTGATCCGACTGATGATTTTCTTAGGACTTATGTAAAAATGATTGATGAAGCGAAGGAAATAGGAGTAATTACAGCAGGAGATAGAAAATTTCTGGAGGTAATTAAACCTGTCACTCCAACATTCTACCTCCTTCCTAAAGTTCATAAAAATGTATCCACACCCCCTGGTAGACCCATAGTCTCAAGTCTAGGGAGTCTGTGTGAAAAGGCATCACAATATCTCGACAGCAAACTTAGGAAATATGTTACACAACTACCATCATACACTAGAGACACCACTGACCTATTGGTGAAGCTTGATCGGTTGCCAGTAGATGATGATATCACTTTGGTGGGCTGGGATGTGGAGGCACTGTACACCTCAATCCACCATGACATGGGTATTGCGGCTGTTGAATATTTTTTAAAGAAAGATGTGTCAATAACTGACAACTATAGAACTTTTCTACTCAAACTTTTGAAGTTCGTCCTGACACATAACTATTTCACCTTTCATAACTACTTCTACCTACAAACCCGCGGGACAGCAATGGGGGCAGCCTGTGCCCCTACATATGCTAATTTGTACCTCGGGTGGTGGGAGGAGGTGGTGGTCTTGCAGGATGACTTTTCGCATTTTAATTCCCATATACTAGCCTGGCATCGGTATATAGACGATATATTCATCCTTTGGGATGGAAGTGTGGATCTGCTAAGAGATTTTATTATGGCATTGAACACCAATAATTTGGATTTAAGGCTTACAATGGAGTCTGACAGGAGTCAAATTAATTTTTTAGATCTTACAATTATAAAAGGAATAGATGGCTTTCTACATACGGATCTTTACAGAAAACCTACATCAACCAATAGCATACTTCATGCTAATAGTTTCCATCTGGAATCTGTAAAGAAATCTGTACCTATAGGGGAGTTCCTGCGAATTAGGAGAAATTGCTCAACTGATGAATTATTCAAAAAAAGAGCAGAGGAATTAACGATACGGCTGAGGGAACGTGGGTATTCCAAGACCAGTATCAACAAGGCAAAGAAGAGAGCTATGTATACACCAAGAAGCTCTCTCCTTCAAAAGAAGGAAAAACCCCAGGATAATATGATTAGGTTTATCAGTACTCATAATAATCAATGGGGTTCGGTCAGAAATATACTTAATAAGTATTGGTCAGTCCTGCGTACAGATTTGGATTTGAAAAAAGTCATAGGTGAAAAACCAATGATGAGCTGTAGGCGTTCTCCTAATTTACAGGATAAATTAGTGAGAAGTCATTTTCTGCCTAGGAGATCTAGAGAACCACCGGCAGTGGGCAGTTATCCGTGTGGTCGATGTAAAATCTGCCCTCATATTACCAATACAAAAGGTACCAACAATCGTTTTGGGAAGTGGTGCAAACACAATCAATATATAAACTGTGACTCAAAAAATGTAATCTATGCCATTAAATGTCCTTGCCAAATGATATATGTTGGCAAAACATACAGACAACTTAAAGTACGGATTGGAGAACACTTCAGAAATATTATCAATGCCCCCAGGGATATAAGTGCGGACAAGTCTATTACTAGAGTTAGTAGACATTACCTGGAGAAACATAGTTCTCAAATAAGGGGAACAATAGTCTGGGGGTTAGAACGGATCTCCCTAGGTATCAGGGGAGGAGATGTAGAAAATAAATTATTAAGGATGGAAAATAAATGGATTTTTGAATTGAATACATTGTGGCCTAGGGGCCTCAATGAAGGAATGCGTTTATCTGCTCATATTTAGGAATATTATCCAAGGTTAAAAACAGGCAATATACCCCTATGACTTGTTTATATTCTTGTCTCTTCTCGTTAGGATAATAGGTTTTGAGAGAATTCTCTGTATGTCTATATATGACAACATTCGATCTATTCCCTTAGTTTATAATATGGCTGTTCCATCTAGCTATTTATGTTCGTGGAATTCATATTGGGTTGACTATGGCAGGTTTTTTGGACTTTTCACTAAGGTAGGATTGTTTATAGTTTTTGGTGGGGTAGGATTATAACTGACTAGCTATAAATTAGGCAGGTTCTAATTATATATAAATTCAGTATCCCTAGAACTATAACTGAGGTAAAGTAGGATAGTTTCTTTTCTTTGTAACTATATACTGCAATTGAAATAGATCGGACAAAGAATGCCCATTAAGATTCATTGCTTGAATGCTTTTTATCATGCTCAACGAATCTGGAATACTGGTGAATCATCTGCTTTGAATACTGTTTTTTTGGAAGCGATAAAAGCTTTTATAATTGATACTGTTGAATACTGCTTCCCCTTTCTTTATGGCTCCGTTATCCCAATAATATTATGGCATTGTCTAACAGATACATAAAATGTCTAGTTGTAGTAAACATAAAAAAATGACCTCAGTATTATTATGGGAGCGCTGTATACTGATGACTGCAACATGTATTGGATATATAACTTGGTGAAATATCGGATGTATGATGCAACCGAACACACACCTTAATACACATTGTCATACTCAGAAATGTCTGTATGATTAAGGGTAATAATTAGATGAATGTGGGGCCAGTGGAATGAAAATTGAAAATAATGTGTGGGATGTTGAAACCCATCAATGGGTTAATCTTGCGATTTAAACTGTGGTATTTTCATCCCCATTCTAACCAACGAATGGGAATGTTTAAATATGTTTCTTAAGCATCCGAATGATGGATCTCTTTACCTCAGCTTTGATTTCAATGAATCTCTTGGGGATTAGGAAGAGTTAAAAGACCAGCCATCTAGTTAATTAGTCTAATGAGTAGGGGGAAGGTCTTGATGAGCTTAAATACGGCGTTTTGGTGCCGGCTCACTACCCTTTGAGAAAGCCACATGGCGAAACGATCGTCAGGGTTACTGGGCACAGACTTTGTGTGCCAGTTTTTCTGATTGTGCCAGCATTTTGATGTACTTACATTAGAGCACTTTTGTTCTCTCTCTCTCTTTCTCTCTAAAAAAAATTTTTTGGCCTATATCGATCACTTACCCAGCGGGTCCATTACACAATGATTTTTGCGGACTTAACCGCTGGGGCTTTGGAAGCGATTTGCTTCTGTTTTTGAGTGATCACCTTTTGCGGCCACACTCTCTTCCTACTTTAGATAAGGTGGTAGGTAGGATACTATACAATTAGAACCTTCAGAGTATACTATGACCTATGTGTGTTCGTGGATTCTAGTTTATCATTAGAGGGATTTTAGTTTATACAAACATTAGGAGTAGAGAGCGATATTATAACTATAATCGTAGTGAGAGTGAATCTTGCTCAATTACTCTAGTTATATATGCTGTAACAGTCTTGTTTTTAAATTCGCTGTTTTTAGTTGAGGGAATTAATAAAGGTTAATTTTTATCTTTGATTTTACTTTGGCCTTTCCCTATCTTCACATATCTGATTGACCTCACTACGTCACAATATAGGAGAGGGGTTGGTGCTTTAAGGAGATTTTCTTCTCTGTCCCTTTTCTTTTTTCTTTAGTGTTCTGTTTAATCTCATAGCACAACCTCCTTATTCTTAGGAATAACCTAGTAATACTATGATTCAGTGGTGCTTTTGAGATTACATAGTATCAATGCAGATGTAGGCCATGCAATGTTTTGGAAACATATTTAGCAGCCAAAGGGTTACAAATATTAAAACAGACTTCATCACACAACTCTTAGAGTGTTATGGACTAAGGTGTGATAAAAAGGTAGTAAACCAGGTATAACTTTCCCAACGATATCACCTCCAGCTCCTATGTTATTCCATACAGTTATGAACTAAGATCTCCAAAGTTGGAGAGCATCAGCTCCACAGAATAGCAATAGGAGTTGGAGAAGTGATATCATAGTAACATAGTATATATGTTAGGTCAAAAAAGACACAAGTCCATCAAGTTCAGCCTTTGCCTCATAACCCTGAGCTATGAGGATTATATAGATTTCCTGCTGCCAAATAAATTAGTTTTTATCAGACACTCCTGCTCTGCCTACTAATACATAGTATAACCCTGTATGATTCATTTTGAAAGACATGTATCTAATCTTCTCTTAAAAGTATCCATGGTATCTGCCACAACCACATCCTTGGGGAATGAATTCCATAATTTAACAGACCTTACTGTAAAACACCCTTTCCTCTGCTGTAGTTGAAACCTCTCTTCCTCTAATCTCAAGGGGTGTCCCCTGGTTATTTCATCAGACCTTGGAATGAATAGCTCACCGGTGAGATCCCTATATTGACCACTCACACTTGTACATTGTGATAAGATCTCCTCTTAGTTGCCTTTACTCTAAAATAAATAAACCAAGTTTGTCTAGTAGCTCCTCATCCATCAAGTCCCCCTTTCCCTTAATGAATTTTGTTGCTCCCACATTAAACTTCATATTCCATTTGGTTTCCCAATTTTTCAATGCATGTAAATCCCTCTGTAGAGAACAAATATCCTGTTCTGAATTTATTACCCTGGGGAAGACATCTCAACTTTATCACACCTTAGTGTATCCCTCCTACAGTAAAGGTAATTATTAACTATTTAAGGATAAGAGGGGTGCACAAAGCATTGCAAAGCAATGGCCAAAATACATTTTTTGCCTTTATAATGAACTCTGAGAAAGCTTGAGTCATTGACTATGGCTCTTCATAGAAAATTATAGAAACAGTGCCATCTGGTGACCACACTAAAATTTTCAGTTCAATTAGAGAAAATAAGTGTAAATGACTTTTGAAAGACAAATCCCCAACAGTTAGCGTGCCCTTGTTTTATTCACCAATAAAAGTACCACAAATATATTTTCTCACTCAAAAATGTAACCTGTTATTTAAATCAATGGGAATGCTCATCTGTTGCTGCTCACAGTGCAGTTGGGTTGTTCCAAATTGCTTTACTTTTTCATTGCACATAGCCTCCCTGACATTATATGGAAATAATGCTTATGTTGTGCTACACAGAATCATTTTGTTTCATAACTCCTCACTATAGTCATTTGTATCTGAGTAATTGGGATAATTTTTATTAATGTCGCTTTTAAAAATAAGTTCCTCAGTAACATATTGATAATAAAATAAAAACCCAATGGAGTTGTACATCAAACTCCCAGGCGCTATGTCTGGCATTAAAATCCTGCTCACGGAGAATGAAAGTAATATAGTACATCACAGTTCATTGTGAGAGCTTCCACCTCATTTAAATCAAAGAGAGCTATACAGAGTTAATATATATGAGGCCATTAAACAACTCACTGATGATTTTAATAGACCTCCACAGCAATTATAAGTATACTACTTATCATATCCCTTTCCATGATCAATTGTTATTTTATGCATCCTAAGTTTATATTATAAATTTGAGTCCAAAGAACCGTCAAGTATGCAGAAAAAATATCTCAATAAAATAACACTCCTACATAAATTATTTTTATTATTCCAGGGTATAATGTCTGAACCACACACAGCTTCTATTTTAACACCTTGGATGCTAAAGACGCCTCCAAAGCATTGCAAAGCAATACACTGGAGACGTCACTAGCACCCAAGCTTTAAAATTCAATAAGAACACACAGAAACAATTTATATCCCTGAATGTTTATAGGCCAATTATAATGTTTTACTAAGTATGTTACACTATGTAACACCTTAAAGGGTTAGTAATACTTCATTTTATCTTTATATTGTTTTGTAGACATTGAAAAAACATGAAGAACGATATAAGTCTTATCTCTCAAACCTTTATGGTCTGAGTGATATTCACAAGCAAAGTTTCCCCTACCGCCCCTTTTACCTAGTGTAATCCATCTCTTCTCAGATGTGGAATGCAGTCCATTTAACAGATAACCACAGGGGACAATCTTCTTCCTATGAGAACAATGAAAGCCCTGCCCCCCTTGACAAGTTTTTCAGGTTTTTCCCACATCTTAATTGAAGATTGTCCCTCTCTGCAATCTACCTCGGCACCTCCCTTCTACTCTGGCTGAGCAGTGTTACATCAGTAAAAGGGGGGGGGGATACGTTGTCATTGAATTACTCTTGAACTACAGTTCTGACAGAATTGAAATAACACTCTCCAAAGTCCAAATACTATGATGATTAATTAGAGCTGCTTTTATTATGAAACATTACTACCCCTTTAAATAGCATTGGTCAACAGTTATGGATGGGTTTAGGAGACTGATCCCCTTGGGCTGGCAGCAGTATGGAATGCAACCTGAATGTCTGTGTCTCATAGTCCTAAATTTTGCTGATTGGTCACTCAACCCCAACTGACAGCCAGGGTCAGGCTTGGATGCCCTTCACTAGCTTCTATTGGAACTGTGTATGCAATGAGACTGACTTGTGTGACTTCAGAGTCTTACAGTTCAGTCTCTCTTGCAGAACTGGGGTGGTGATGGGGGCTCTTTTCACAACTCAGCAACCCCAAATATCCACTGGAATCCCAACAGAGCAGGCACCATGGGATATGAACATTTTTCAGAATAAAAGGAACTTAACATGCCCTAAAACTGGAGGGTGAAAAAATAAAAGAAAACGTAACAAAAATGACTTTAATGAAAGTTTGCTAGATAAGTGGAATTGTCTCACAACACAAGTGATTGAGAAGAAAACAGTATAGAACTCATGGAATAGACAGATGGTTATTAAAAAATAAAGTAAGTCTGAGATTTTTAGTTAGACAGGAAAATGGGCAGACTGGTTGAGCCAGCTGGTTCTTATCTGCCATCAGAATATTTGTTTCTATAGGCCTTGTATATAACAATAAAGTAGAACTATTCTGGGGCAAACCAATTGCACTTTAGTGACATTATTATTATTCTTTATTTACATAGTGCCAACTAATTCCGCAGCGCTGTACAATAGGGAATAGACATACAGAGGTATTAAATAGTACAATCAGATGTAGAGAACAGAAGGATCAGAGGGCCCTGCTCCTGACAGCTTACAGTCTAGAGATCTTAGGGGACATTAAAAGTTGCCTTCACTTAAACTTTAACTCCTTGAATTGCTTTGCAATGCACTCGAGACCTCTTTGTCATTCCCGGGGTAAAATCCCCATGTAAATCTAGGATACTTGTTATTTGTCCCCATAATACAATCGGTCTGCTCCAGAATAGATCAAATTTGCCTTTATACATAAATTAGTCCTGTTGTAGCATTATACCTTGGAGAAGATGGATCATGCACTAGATAAGAGGAAAGCCTCTATGTTAGCTAGCGCAGCCTTCTTAACCGTTTGAGTGCCAGATAGGTACCTAGTGTATTTCAGCGCAATCCACTGGACACATTTCTGGCACTCAAAGGGTTAAGGAAAGCTTTTTTCTATGTTTTACTAAAGGGACACTGCAGACTAACCACATGGATACTAAAGAGGTCTACGATGTATTGGGCGTCTAAAATGTACTGTAAACTAGGGATGAGCAAAATATTTTGCCCCATAATATTTCATTTTTGCTGCAACGAATGTTAAACATAACTGTCCCCTCAGACTTGCCCCACAGTAACCATAGATCCACACACATTGTCTTCAAAACCTTGCCCAAGTTAACCATTAGACTTGTGCGAATTCATTCGGAGACATTCGGATTTCATCGAAAATGGGGTCATTCTGAGACATTCGGCCAATCTGAAACTCAAGGGTCATTCGGAAAAAATTATCCGACTCCAAACAGCCCAGGACCGAAATTCGTCGAAACTTTCGGAAGTTTCGGCAATAGACAAATTTCCAAAAGTTTTGACTACTTTCGACCAGGACTTTTTTGTATTTCCTGTGCATGCTCAATTACTTTCCCTCCATAATTTTCCCTCCATGTCTCTATTCCAATTCCATTCTCCGTTTCATGCACTACTTCCCTCTTTTGTCTGTATTCGAATAGCCTTCTTCGTTTCATGATGGGGGTTGGACTAATGACACAGTCACACAGACAGACAGCCTGCATTTCCTCATTGCGTTGTTGGAGCTCAGAGAGAGAAGAAGAGATTAGAGGGTGTCCAGTTGTTGTGTAGGCAGGCAGGTAGCATTAGGCTAGGCATAGGTAGGCAGCCAGCATTAGTTCCAATTATTGCCACTGCAAGAGCGAGTAATATTTGTTCCTGTGCAAAATATAAAAAAATATTAGGTATTTGTTCGAATACAGGGCCGGCCCTTACATGGGGCCCAGTGGGTCCATGGACCCAGGTGGCACTTTGACAGGGGCGGCAATTTGCCGTCCCATACCATGTTTATTTTGTGCGCTTCCGCCAGTTCTGTGTTGCAGGGTGTCCCATCAGAGTGACTGTCAGCAGCCGGGCAGCCCTATGCTCACTCAGTGGCAATGCCTGCTGGCTGCTTCAGTGACGTGAATTATGTGATAGTGAAACATTATGCCTATTTTGTATTGTTTATCTGCCATATTAAGTCAAGACTTGAGTAAATAGGTCTACCGTCCCAGATTTGCTAGAGAGGTTTTACAAATACAGGAGGGTGCCGCCTGTATGAAATGAGTCTAAACATTTGGGATCCCTAGTATGAGTGCACGACAGTGCATGATGTGTCCTGAACAGGATTGCTGTGAGGTGTCTCCACCCGGAAGGTGCTGGCCAGGCTGAGCTTCAACATTGTGACGAGTGACCAACTAAGAGCACCGTGCCAGACTTAATCTGCAGCCATAGCATCACCCCCTCCTACTCTCCGGGTCCCGCTGACTGGCAATAACAGGTAAGTCACTAAGAGATCTGAAGCTTTCCTGGAAGTCCTTTCACTTGGAAAGGGGCTAGGTATTACTTGGGGGAGTTGCCTCGTGTGTAAATAATTTCTAGGTGGGAGATGAATGTGCATCACTTAAGTGTTTCCTAACAGTAGTTAGAATACAACTCCCATCATCCCCTGATTATGACGTTGGGAAATGCCCAGCAATTACCGTAGAGCCCTGTATTGCACACTCACGGAAAACGGTGATATTGCTATACTAAGACAATGCTGTGGACCCCTCTTCAGTATAGATGTCAAGCATTTTTTTTTATTTCTCTCCTGTGTTGCAGTTCGTTCACAACAGAATGTCTCAATTTTTCTTTTTAACACATTACATCTATCACATTACAATCATTGATGTTTATTCTTGATGTAGTATGAAACACTACAATGTATATACACATAGACTTATCTGATATGAGGGGAAATCAGGATAGGAAAATGAGAGAGAGGAATTTGGGTACTAAAGAGGGACAGTAGGGTAGGAGGCTGGTACCAGAAAATGAAACCTTAATCTTTACCCATGTACTAACATAGAATGTGACATGTAGTTTGTCAATGTTCGAGTCGAACATATGTTGAGTAGGATGTGACAGGCATGGGTTTTCGATGTTCGAGAATATGCTAGATTGAAGGACAGGCATGGGGTTTCGATGTTCGAACATATGCTAAATTGAATGACAGGCATGGATTCTCGATGTTCGACGTTTGCATTGTGACTGGCATCCCATGCTGGAGTAGAGGTGGCATGCACAGACTGGCAATGTACGACAATGTCAGTTTTTGGGATGGATCTTTTTCTAAATGCACACCCTGTCTGCAAATAATGATAGCAGCGTGCATGGAGGCGTACTGCTATAATTTAACCCATGTTAAATTCGGCCGAATAATTCGGAATGGATCAGAATTTCGTTCGAATCGAATAGGCCCGGTCCTAAATTAGGATCATCCGAATTAGAAAAAAAAAATTTGTCCGAATTCGAATTTTACTGAAAATTTTGCCAGTGCACAAGTCTATTAACCATAGAATCACACACTGTTCTCCCATACTTACTGAACAGCAACCATAGAACCACACATTGCCTCCCAAGCCTTGCCCATGTTAACCATAGAACCAAACACTGCCTCCTAATCACTGGGCATGTTAACCACAAAATCACACATTGTCTCCCAAGCCTTGCCCATGTTAACCATAACATTCCACAAATTGCCTCCCAAGCCTTGCTCACATTAAACATAGAATCACATTGTCACAAACTGTCCTCTCATCCTTACTCAACAGTAACCACATAATCACACATTGCCTCCTGAGCCTTGCCCATGTTAACTCTAGAATCACATATTGCCTCCTGAGCCTTGCCCATGTTAACTCTAGAATCACATATTGCCTCCTGAGCCTTGCCCATGTTAACTCTAGAATCACACATTGCCTCCTGAGCCTTGCCCATGTTAACTCTAGAATCACACATTGCCTCCTGAGCCTTGCCCATGTTAACTCTAGAATCACATATTGCCTCCTGAGCCTTGCCCATGTTAACTCTAGAATATTGCCTCCTTAGCCTCGCCCATGTTAACCACAGAATCAAACATTGCCTCAAAAGCCTTGCCCAGATTAACCATAAAATCACTGTCTCAAAAGTCTTGCCCACGTTAACCATAAAATCACTGTCTCAAAAGTTTTGCCCACCTTAACGACAGAACCACAAACTGCTCCCCATCCTAACTCAACAGTCACCAGAGAACCATACATTGTCTTCCAAGCCTTGGCCACTTTAACTATAGAATCACACACTGTACTCCCAAGCATTGCCATCCTCATAGAACAACATTTACAACACGGTAGCCATCTCCCAGCATTGTCCTAGACACAGTAGCCATATAACTGCACTTACCTCCACTACAAATCATGTACTGCTGCACTGGTAGAAGTGCATAACTAAGTGTATCCCCACAAGAACTGGCAAAAAAAAAAGACTTTTCACACATTTCTACTGGTGACGTATAGCTTTCAATGGTTAACTTAGAGATTGGGGGAGCTTTTATTTTCATCAGTTACTTCCTCTTCCTGTTGTATTACAACATCATATTTAGGGAAATTGGCAGTTCAATACCCCAGAGAAATTTAATCTGAAAGGATCAAAAGGGTGACCAAAGCACTGGACACTCCTCTGGTCCTTTGGGGAAAACATTACAAATTAAATGGATAACAATACTTAAGATGTAAAAAAAATATATATTGCAAGGTTTATGCCCCCGAATAAAACAAAGGTACTTCCACTGCTGAGAGATATTTTATTAAAAAATGATAACAGCTCAAACTTGAATTTTTTAGGTGCAATATCACAGTAGCCTGAAAACTTACAGTGGCTCTGTTGCTGCACCATCATATGGAGATTTATGGTCTACAGACCAGAACAGTCCATAGGATGGTGTAGCAACAGCTCCACTGTACAATTTCAGGCAACTGTGATATTGCACCTAAAAAATTCAAGTTTGAGTTGTTATAATAATTTTTAATAAAATATCTATCAGCAGTGGGAGTACCCTTGTTGAAACGTTCAAACTGTCAGTACAAGTTAGAGCTGTTACTATTGCATTCTGTGGAGCCCAAGCCTCAGTCCTTCTACAGGATGCACTAAAGAAACCTTTCTGGACACAAGCTGGCACTGTTGCTTATAGTTTAATATAAAATAGCAACAGTTTGAGCTGAAATAACATTAAAATGATGCATCATCTAGCAGTGGGAGAGTCCTTTTTAGTGCTACAATATATGTTCTTTCATTAGGAAAGTTTATTGCTCATTTAAACCTCTGCATGACAGACAGGAGTCCAACTCATTGCTCGGCAATGTGCTGGACCCCACTCTGACATGTAAAGGGTTAAAGCACCCCTTTTCCTGACAAGTTTGTAGAAAGACACTATAAATGTTCCATCTCTGTCTATTTTTCTTCTGGAAACAGACTGTGTTCTACAATATACATAGTAATATGAAAGAAAACGTGTGCATAGGAATATATTAGCATATCATTAGGTAGAAGTTGACAGCTTCTAGTATTTCCAAAGAAAGATGTCTGTGACCTCATTGGCTGCCTTGTGTTTCATTTATGAGAATCAATGTGTTCTGTTTATTCATGCCACCCGCACACTCACATTAGACAGCCACAGATTGGCATCAGTTCTTTACCTCAGCTGTGTTAAAATACCCTTCACAGACATGACACTAGAGAGAATATTTTCAGCAAACATATTCTTTAAAGAAAACTATCATCATCAATAATTCAAAAAGGTTTATCTGCTATTATGAGTGTAATTAACTTTCGAAATTTCATTAAAAATCTTGCCATCTGTGTAGTTTTCAAGAGAGCATATCCATGTGAACCATGGAACTGACTAATTGAATTCATTTCTTAAGTTGATATATTCAGGCATTTATTCAGGCATATTAGATACTGAACCAGGAGTGGCCAACTTGAGGCTTTCCAGCTGTTGTTAACTAGCTGGCAATAGTCTGGCTGGTGATTAGGAATGGTCAAAATTTTCACCCAAAAAATGATAACAATAACACTGTTCACTTTCATGGGAATTCTCATGAAAAGTGCAGATCTTCCACCAATTTCCAAAGTGACCCCTGACCTTGTTCCATTGCACTGGTAGCCATAGAACCACATATAACAACCACAGTTTTGTCCCATGGTAGCCTTAAAACCACACATATTAATCCCCCAACCTTGTCCCACTGCACTGGTAAAAGTAAAACCCCACTTAGTAACCCAATCCCCCACCCACCCAGACTTTTTCCACTTTAGCTATAGAACCACACATACTGACCCCCAGCCTTGGTCCACTTCATGGATAGCCATAGAACCACACATACTAACCCCTCAGCCTTGTCCCACTGTAGCAGTAGATCCACACATACTGACCTACCAGCCTTATCCCACTGCACTGGTAGCCATAGAACAACACATACTGATATCTAGTCTTATCCACCCTTGTAATGCAGTAAGCACAGAACCACACATACTGACATCCAACCTTGTTCTAATGCAATCGTAGCCATAGAACCTCGCTTACTAACATTTAGCCTTGTTCAACTGCCCTGAAATAGCCTAAACAACATAGACTGAGTCTACTCCTCTCCCCCCATAAATATACACACAGGAACCAGACCAGCAAAGGTAGGGGGTTTCAAGCTGAGGGAACATTCTCAGAAAAAAACAGAAAATTGCAGGTTTTCCTACAACATTACCACTGGAAAAAAATGTGATTTTTTTTTGTCCATTCCCTGCCAGGGATGATAGGAGCAATAGTCCTGCCCAATACTGTTGAGGACCATAGACATTACAATTTAATGAGCACACAGACAAACCAAGAGAAGGTTTCCAGTTAACCAAAATTCTCTCTTGCAATATACTGCCATCATGAAATCAGACAGACAAAGCCATAGCACTCCCAATAATGACAAATAATTGTTGCTGTTGTGCACACAAATGTGCTAGTCTGTACATACTTTAGCACTTCATCTGTTGCTGTACTAAAACTATTACTCTCTGACACTGTTGCTGCTATTGTCCAACAACAGCTGGAAGGCTGGAAGTCCCCCAACCCTGGTCTGTCCATAGGAAGCTATTATGAATGCAGAATTAAACAAAATTAATTCTAGGTAATGTTATTGCGCAAAGTACTTAATTTATTTTTTGGAAACTCATCTCTGGAAATCTTGAGTTTCCCCTGGTGCTGCTGACTGAATGGAATCGAACTTTCCTACTAAAGGAACAGAATAGATGCCTACTGGGTCACTCCCCTTGATACATGGATGAACAATATGTAAAAGCCAGATATCACTAATGGCACAGTCAAATTTGCTAACTCAGTCTGGTTTAGAGATATGAAAAAAAGAAAGAATAGGAGGATTGTAGATTACTTACTGTTAAATCCTTTTCTCTTAGTCCGTGTAGAACACTGGAACCTAGGGGTAAAGTTCTCTCCTCGGGAGGATAGGGTACTTTAAAAGAGGCAGGGCCTCTGAGATGGAGATTCCCCTTTTCCTTCCATCTTTACCCCCATCACTCAGTGTCAATGAATAGCAAGTAGCATAAAGAAACAAAAGTGAGAGGAAGGAAAGTAATCCCCTGAACAAAGACCCAAACAGGACCCCTCTGCCCAGGGATTTAAGTTCCACATGGACTAAGAAAAGAATTTAAAGGTAAATATAGTAAAATCCTCTTTTATATTGCATCCAATTTGTACCACAGGAACCATGGGGTTATACCAAAGCTTTCACCAAGATTCCTGAGGGGTAAAAAAAAACTCTTCTCTGTAGACAATACTAACTGCTGCTGTAAAAAACCTCACAGACACCAAACTTGCACTCTAAGCAAATAAACAATAATAAGAACCAACAGGGCTCAGAACTCTTTCTTATATAGAAAGAGAAGAAATAGGGTACTTAAACAGGCATCACCACCTGAAGGACCTTCTGGCCAAAGCTGGTCTCACCAGAGGCCAGGACATTGACGTGGAAGTGTTTGGTGAAGGTGTGCAGCGACTGCAATGTTGCGGCCTTAGCCGCTTAGCAGATGCCTGATTATTGCAGGTCTATAAGTCGCCCACAGATCTGGTGGAGTGTGCCGTGACTCAGAAAGGAACCATTTTCTTTCTGACCACATACCAAGAAGCAATGGCAACTTTGGACAATGCCTGGCCCGCTCAAGGGCCCTCATGAATGAAGAACTGCATTGTCTTGGTGAAAAACCAGGAAAGGGGAGTTTACAAGACAGAGCTTCTAGTTCAGCAACTCTGTGAAAAAAAATATCCAAATAAAAAGGCCATCTAAAGCATCAGGAGATGCACATAAACAAATGAAAGAGACTGAAAAGGAAGCCTCTGGAAAACTCTTAATACCAGGTTCAAATCCCACAGAGGAGTGGGATCCCTTAAGTAGGTAGGCGTGAGCCACCCCCTGAACAAAGGTCTTGAAGTCAAGAAAAAAAGAAATACTCTTCTAAAAAGAACAAAGAGGACAGAGATCTGAACCATTCTAGAACTCAGATTTTGTTGACAACATCTTGAAGAAAATCCAGAATCAAAGGAAGTCTGAAAGACCATGCAGACACGCCTTGGTCATAACACCACTGTAAAACAAACACTTGATCCTATGATAGACCTTAGAGGATAGAGGCCTCCTAGCCTGAACCGTAATGGAGATGACAGTGTCTGAAAAGCCCTTCTTCTTCAAGATGTTGGCTTCAAAACCAACCTTTTAACCTGATGATAACAAAGTAGACTCTGGGTCAGGAGATTTGGTCTTAGTGGGAAGTGAAATGGTTCTGCGAAAGACAGATTGAGAAGATCCAAGCCCGATAAAGGGATGAACAGAATGACTTGAAATCGGTGCCTGTAAAAAATTTCTGTGCACTTTGATGGAACAAAGATGGCTGCTACGTGAAAAAGCTATCTGCTCAAATAGATGCAGAAAACCCATAAAGAGCAAAGTACAGAAACGGTTGAAAAACCATACTACATAGGAAGCCACCTTTAGAAACATAGGATGCAGGAGAAATAAGAAGTGCTAAACAGGCAAGAACACCACATTACAGTCAGTGCCAAATAATAGCAGGGACATAACAGAAAGGACCATAGCAATCAAATAGTTAACTTGCTAGTCTTCAGACTCCCAGTTTTTAAAGAGATAGTAATGGGTCATTATAATCCTTGTCCATCAGTATCAGCAAAATCCTGCCCCCCCACCCTTGACAATGAAGGGCAAGTATTTTCCTTATGCTGAGAAAAGATTGTTCCTTATCGCGATCCATCCGGACAGGCTTTCTGATGTGAACACAGAAGACTGACATATGGAAAAGGGGCTGGAGGGGAAATTTATAATATAACTACATAAAAACTAGAGCAATATGAACATTGCCCACATTGCCAATGGTGGAGAGCGTTACTACAAACTATAAAAAAGAATCGAACCATACGTTATTATGACCTATTACCATTTCTTTAATACAATGAGGCCTAGACATATAGTAAAGTCAAAAAGGAAAAAAAGAAGAAAAAGGCGATTGCTCCTCAAGACTATATAAAATGAATATTTAATAGAGATGATATACAAGGAAAAAGATTTAATAGCACCAAGACATTAAAGCTTTTTCCTCGTATACCATCTCTATATTCATTTTATATAGTCTTGAGGAGCGCTCTTTTGTACACTATTTTTTCCTTTTTTAGTATGTATGATAAAGTCAACCTTCTCAAGGAACTGGTCAGAAATACACCTGCGAAATTGTCAATCCAATTACAGAGAAGCCAGTTAATGGCCTGCCTAATGAGGGATTATACAGCAGAACAATAAAAGAGGAGTCTAAAAAGTAAGAGTACAGTGCCAGTTTGCCCTATTCCTAATAAAGGTTGCTTGAAACTGAGGGGCAGGGGGTAAAGCTGGAAGGAAGAGTGGAGTCTCCACCTCAAAGGCCTTGCCTTTTGTTAAGTGCCCTGCTCTCTGAAAGAGGGAACTTTAACCCAATGGTTTCTGAGTTCCACATTGAACGTAAGAGACAACAAATTTGCTTTGACAGAAAAATAAAGTTGAGGAAACAAAAAATAAAATGACTGGTTAGGAAAGAAGAGTTGCATTTAAATCCCATTTTAAAATTGTTACTAAAGATATTAGGTGTGCCTTAAAGTGGATGTGTCACCTATGGACAACATCACTTAAATAGTTATGCTATACATCAAATAATACAAAAACGTTATTAATTTTTTATTTACATTTTTGGTTTTGTCTAAATTTAACTTACAAAGCCTGTCCCCCAGCTACTTCCGCATGCACTGCGGTACACTGCGGTCACCTGCTCTGTAACCACAGCAGATTGTCTGCCTCTTCTCTCCTCCCTCATCCAATGACAGAGGCTTCTGTCTGGAAAGTTGGAGCGATCTCATTGGCTAGATATTGATCTCTGCCAACGAGACCTCTCCTGCTTACAGACAGAAGCCTCCGTCATCGGTGGAGGGAGGAGAGCAGAGGAAGAGCATCAGGCTGCAGTCTATGCGGAAGTAGCTACAGCCCAGACTTTGTAAGTTAAATTTAGACAAAACCAAACCTGGAAATAAAAAATTAATAACGTTTTCGTATTATTTGATATATAGCATAACTATTTAAGAGATGTTGTCCATAGGTGACACATCCACTTTAAGTTATTTAACAGGAGGACTTACCAAAGAAGGTGTCCTTCATACAGCAGATATTTATATATTTTTTGCACCACAACTCTGCTATAGTCTATAGCTGGACAGTGCCAAATGCATATACAGTTTTAAAGAACCACAGGAAAAGTGTATTTTGTCTCTTTCTACAAAACTGTTGAAGTCTATTGTCTGTTGTGAAGAAATGCATACTAAACACAGACAAAAATGGAGTTCTGCAAGAGCAGTGGAAAGGAGGGAGGAAAAGGAGAGCAGGAGAGGTGAAAAGAATTGTGTGAAGGAGAGGAGGACTCTAAGATGTGAAAGGGAGGGTGAGTTGGAGAACGGAAGCAGTGGAATGGAGAGTGGGAGAAGGAGTGGCCATGTTCCTGGGGTGATTTGGACAGGATTGTGCAGGGCAGATGTTCATGCAGTGATCTGTCCACATTAACACCCCAGTGGGTGTTCTTACAGTGATTTAGCCAGGCTTTGACCCCCTGCCTAATCCTAATCATTTATGCCCTGTCACCTGGGGGGAGGCTGGAAGGCACACAGTAACACTTTTTCTTTTATATGTATATATTTATAAGACAGATATTTACAAGTCACCAATAACACATGATTTCTGTTTTTGCATAAGAGGCCAGGCCTCCACTGGCTGAAGCTATGAAACGCTGACAATGCTTTTTTAATCATCTTAAAGATCTAAGAAGTACTTGGTAAATGATTATGTTTTAGAGAACTTAATATTATTTCTATGTAACCTACATTTTATTAATCTAAAATTAGTAACATAGTAACGCAGTTGATGAGGCTAAAAAAAGACGTGTCCATCAAGTCCATCCCATGCTAAAATTACCCCTGTTGATCTAGAGGAAGGCAAAAAAACCCTCTGGAGCAATTTATAATTTATCCCCAAGTGGGTAAAAAAAATTCCTTCCTGAGTCCAAATGGCAGTCAGATATTTCCCTGGATCAACATTCTATCTGCACTGAAGCCATCTGTCATAAATTTCAATATTGTTCTGTACATGAAATATGTACAAGAATTGTTTATTGGCAAGAATAGTTTATTTCTGCATAATATACTGCATGTTGCTTCATAGAGGACGCACACTTGATGTATGTTCAGTGGCTTTTCATGTGTCATAATAGGAGGTTCTTCAAGAGAATTGTGTCCAACCATAAATATAATATTTGACAGCAGATAAGTCATTTGACCTAGATATTCCAATACAGGAATGGGCAAAAAGTCAGAGAAATTTCCCTCAAGAATTTTCACAGAAAAATGTTTTCCTGCTTTTTTGACGAAAATTTCGATCCATAGTCAGTACATAAAATGTTCTCCTTTTGTCAACTGCCAATAAATTTCCCAAGAGAACTTTGCCATATTTCACCTATGTTTTCTAGAACTGCAAGATTTCCCACAGTGACATTACTTTTTCTGAAGACTGGAGAAATAAGTAGCTGAAAGTAAATGTTGTGAGTCCTACAGCAACATATGACTTAAAAAACTGTTAGCAGGCTGAGTGCCTTCATCCTTTGACCAGAACACTAATTTGCTGTTTCAGTAACACTGGCACAACCGTCCTTGAAAAATAACTGCGGCTTTAACATCAGTTCTTTAAAGTCTCTGTTTTCAACAAAAATAAGGGCAGCATGTCAACCACAAACATTTTGGCATCTTTACTATTCCATAGGTGTACTTTTGTATTATTTTTGTGCAGGTTTGACTTGTTTCTAAGAACTTCGTAAATGTGGGATGGCAGCACATAGTAAAAACACTGTGTAACTTTATTGCTTTAATTACATGACATGTGGAGGTGGTGGGGTAGTGGCGGTATGTGTAAACACCCTATGACTCTTGTCATCTCCAAAATAAACTCAGAATCATACTCCTCTGAAGCAGAAACAGACAATCTTGGCAGACTCTCTGGCACATCAACAGCACTTCTATTATGTATCCCACAGACCAGGGAATGTTCAGGAGTACTTCTGCTAGCTGTGCCACCTCTGACCTGTTGATGGTGTGTCTCCCAGTCATACCTGTGGTTGTGCTTGAGGTGGGAACTATTGATGAGATGCCTAGGTGTGAGCCTGCATTCACTGGATTGAGGCTCATTGTGGTCTTAAATGCTTTTAGATGGTTTATTAATAGTACTGGTGCTGGTGTAAATTTTGGTAGGACTTTGATAAACTTCCTCGGAAGGAGAGGGATCACCGTCATTTACTACACATGCTGCTGCAACCATGGTTGCAGTCAGTTTTTGGACTACCACTTTACTCACACATCCCTGCACTGCTCCTAATACTTTCACACACACCCCTACCCCTTGTGTGTTTGCTGGACATTACTCAACTACTGTGTGTGCTTTTGCTGTAAAGTGCAGAATAGAACTGATTGTGAATGTCTTGCCTTGGATCTCTACATGTCTCGTCTACTACTATCAGTCTGCCTCAGTCACAGCTTACATCAGGGTCCTTGTCTCTGTCACCTATAATTTTTTTTTGTGTTTATTTATTTATTAACTGTCCCCCTATCACTGTAAAAAGCCCTCCCTGTTTAACTGCTTCTTTCACCAGTCTCCCATAGGACATAGATAACAGCCAGATCAGGAAAAAACTTGGATCATAGATGTCTGTGTCTTTCCACTCAGTCAATTTTGGGGTATTTGAGGTAATTCTCTTTTGCTCCCTTTTCACACCCATAGACTCCCCTAGTACTGAAATAACAGCCAGATCAGGAAGGAAATTGGATCACAGCTGCCTGTGATTAGACAAAATGGAATATTTGGGGTAAACCTCCTTGCTCCCTTCTCACACCCACAGACTCCCCTAGGACAGATATAACAGCTAAAGCAGGAAAACATTTGGATATCCTCTGCCTGTGTGTTCCTAGTCAGTCACACAGAATTTTGGGGTATTTGGGGTATCTCCTTTGCTCCCTTCTCAAACCCCCAGACTCCCCTGACACTGAGATAACAACCAGATCAGGAAGCAACTTAGATCACAGCTGCCTGTGTCTTTGGAGTAAACATCATTTGTTCCCTTCTCACACCCGTAGACTCCAGTAGGACAGAAATAACAGCGAGATCAGAAACTTGGAGCACGGCTGCCTGTGTCTTCCCAGTCAGTCACGCCAAATTTCTCTCTTCCTGTCTCCCAGACTCCTCTAAGACAGAGAACAGATTTCCTGCCTACAAGACTACCTAAACTAAGCTTCAGCTCTACTTTATGAGCCTCTCTTCTCTAGCTCCAAAAAGTGCTGCTTTCTCTTCCTATTACAAACACAGAATGGAATGCTGAGAGAACCTGACACCCTTTTACATGCCTGGGTGGTGGAGAGAAATTCTGTCTTTTGATTTCAGTGCAATGAGCTAAATGAAAAAAATTGTTCTTTTCACAAAATATTTCGGCTTGGCAAAAAATGCCATTTTTCTCCTGTTTCTCGCCCATCCCTGTCCCTATATGATGCAAGACTTCACATGTGATATTAAGGCTTATTGCATGCTCAGGATTAAAGGAGAAGTAAACTTTTTTTATGAAAACACATATTTTACAGAACATTTCCTGCTGAATAAAACAAGGTCACTCCCACTGCTGTCAGATGTTTTATTCAAAATTCATAGCAGTTTAAATAATCAGGAAGTGAATTTACTGTGTTTACTTCCTGATAGTTCTACATAACAGGAAGTGACAGGCAGTTTGTATCACATTCTATGGAGAACTGTATGTCTCTGACTTTTCTGACTTTCCTCTCCATTAGAATCTAACAGGAAATCTAATTAGAATTTGACCACTAGAGGGCACTGCTAAAGTAAAAAAACATGGGTTTAAACTGTTATAACTCTGGAAATATAAATCTCTTGACAGTGGGAGTACCCTTATTTTACTCAATAGGTAAATCCCTACAATACATATTTTTTCATAAAAAAATTTTTACTGCTCCTTTAAACTTGAGAATATTCCAGCTTTTTTTTATTACTGTTATTGTATTAGCTTGCATCACTTTGAATAAAAGGCCATTCATATATATACTAACCTCCTGATACATTTTGTAATATACAGTAGGCATTGCACTACTTTCTGCCTTTTTATTTAGATGTTTCTACTTTATTCACATTTTTCAGAGTGTGAACACAGTTTTCTAGATGAAGTTTTAGCAGTGATCTATTAAGTGGCATAACTACAACACTTCAACACTTCTATTACCAGTAATACAGTAAAGCTTTCCACATAACCAAGCTGCATGCTGGCTTTGCTCATTAAATCACCTGAAAAAATAACTCCCAATTCCCTTTCCTCTAGCTTTCTTGATAGTATAATTCCATTAATCATATATTCTGCTTTTAGATTCATGGGTCCCAAAGAGACTAGTTTGCATTAAGTGCAGGAACTCTTTTCATGCTGTGTTTCCACTGCAATCCAAGATTATGGGTGGAGATACAGACCTGATAATATTCACAGTAAGTAATGTAGGGCAATACAATGAAACTACATAAAGAATGAATTGCAAATAGGTCACAATGTAATACGGTCACTATACCACACTGCTTGAATAAAGAGCTGTATGCAGCAAACTAAAGAGAAACAATTCTGGAGCAAACCAGTTGCATCTGTAGGAGACAAATACAAATTCACACTGATTTAAATTTTTTTGATCCTTTGCGAGCTATAGCTTGAGAAATGTCTACACTCAAGGCATTATAAATTCTACTTAAACCAGTGGGAATTTTTTTATTTGTCCACTATGGTACAGATTTCACAAGTAGTGAGACCCACACACAGGTAATTATGCACTTGCTGGGTTCTACAATAACTGTGGGAGTGCTACCATAGCTGGGAACTCCCCGGTTCTGCCCCAGAGACTCCAGTTTTGACTCTGCATTACCGGGCCTCCGGGGCAGAGGCTGATTCCACCAGATGTGGGGAGTTTCTGATGAACTCTGCCCACTTGTGCTCCTTCCCACCCTGTTCCTCCTACTCCCATCCTCTTTTCCTCCTTCCCCAGCCTATTCTGCCTATTTTTCACTATGTTTCTTACCCCCCACCACGATGAAGCCACACCCCCTTTTGATGCACACAGTTTCATTTACCTCCACCAACGGCACCACAGGACTCTACCTCCGGGGACTGCAGAAGAAAAAGTTACCAGGTATGATTATAACCCCCACTCACATCAAACCAATATTATCAGATACCACTCATATTGCTATCTGATAATATTCACTATTGTGCAGATGATTTGTTCCACTTTCCCTTTATATGTAAGGCTAATTGAATTCCTTTGAGTACTAATAACAAATCATGTATCTGAAGAATTACCCAGAGGCGTAACTAGAAGCCTCCGTGCCCTGGTGCAAGAAGCACCATGGGCCCCCCCTCGACTACATTGGCCCTCTCCAAAATGCCCCCATCTCCTACCTCCCTGGAGTGGCAGGAGCCCGGAGAGGTGTGTTCATCTCCCGAGCGGTCCTCTTCAGTAATGCAGAGCGCTGGGAGATGATGTCATCTCCCAGCGCTCTGCATGATTGCAGTGTCAGACAGAGATCGCGGGCGCCAGGCAGAGGGGTTGCAGGGGGCAGTCGGGCCCCCTGGAACAACGGGCTCAGTCGTGGGTGCGACCCCTATAGTTATGCCACTGGAATTACCCTATGTTTATCCAGTAAAACGTATGATAATCCTTATTTCATCTCCCTGCCCTTAGAAATGGGGTAACTGATATTTGTAAACTGCTAAAGCAACAATCTTAAATGTAAACTAAGGGAACATACAGAGTTATACTGTTTGTTAGTAGGCAGATCAGGAAGGTCTTATAAAGACTAAGTTATTTGGTAGCAGGAAAGCTATAAAATTACTGGGGTATGAGGAGAAGGTTGAAATTGATGGACTTGTGTCTTTATTCAACCTAATTTACTATGTTACTATGTATGTAAATAACATTTGCCTTTAAATGCATTTATATTTATCTGCAAATAACATGTATTACTAATCATCCCCCAGCTGTACTATGTAGCCCCAAATGGTTCCTAACAGTCATTTAGGAATCAGAAAAATAATGAGGTTGAGCCAAACAAGAGAAGTTCAAGAATGCAATTTCAGATTTCATGTGTAGCATTATTGTTCCCATAGACTATAATGGTCAAGATTCACCCTAACCTATTACAGTACATGTAAAAAGTGAGGCATCAAGAACTTGCAGGAACCTCAGAAACAAGAAGAAGTCAGTTTTCTGATCTAAAAAACAGTTTTAAGGCTACATAGTGAAACTGCTTGATATAGCCCCTGTTAGATATGCAAGACCTACCCAAAGCAAGAATTATCTCCAAATATGGGAACTCCCTGCATTTGCCCGGAGACTCCGTTTTTGACCCTGCATTACCGGGTCTTTGGTGCAGAGACTGATTCTCCAGATGTGGGGAATTTCTTTTAAAACGCCACCCACTTCTGCTACTTTCCAGTGCCTGCCTTCCACTTCCAGTCCTCTTTTCCTTCTTCCCCAGCCTATTCATTATACTTTTGTTTCATGTTATAAGCTCCTCCCCCACTCACGACTATGCCCCACCCCTTTTTGGAGCGAATCACATAATTTTTCTTCCCCAGTGGCACCACAAAACGTTCTTGTGTATGATTATCTCATGCTCATCTTACATTACACCTTTGAGTGCCAGAGTTGCGTACCACTCTGGCCAGGGCTGAACTGAGAATAAAAACCAGCCCTGGAAAAAATTGCTGACCAACCCCATAGCATTGCGTCATTATACCAGTCTCACAGCATAATAGCATTTTTTTCTTGTTTATAAAAGGGGAAAACATGCATTTTAAAACACATCTGAATGCCACCACCAGGGCAATATAGAGTTATGTCACCACTAGAGTAATAAAGAGTTGTATGTATATATATATATATATATATATATATATATATATATAGACATACACACACCACCTCTTGACTCTCGATTCCCCTCTTTTGCCTCTTTCTCCCACTCTTCATTCCCAGCTTTTGCTTTGTTCTCCCCCTCTTGACTCTTGAGCCCCCTCCTTTTGCCGTTTTCTCCCTTTTGATCCCCCTTTCTCCCCCTCCTTGACTCTTGAGCCCCCCTTTTGCATTTCTCCTCCTCCTGATCCTCCCTTCTTTTGCCTCTTGGTCCCTCCTTTTGCCTCTTGATTGCCCCTCCTTTCACCTCATGATCCCCCCTCCATTTGCCTCTTTTTTCCCACTCTTGACCCCCTCTGCCTCTTTCACTCGGTCTTGATTCCCCCTCTTCTAAAGTTGCCTCTCTTTACCCCTCTTGATCTTACTTTTGCCACTCTATCCCTCTTGTTCCTCCATTTTGCCTCTTTCCCCCATTGTCTTTTCATCCCCCCTTTCGCCATGCTCCTCTTCTTGATCCCCCTCTTTGCCTCTTTCCCCCTCTTGCCTTAATCCAGACTTGATTCTTGTCTTGATCCCCATTTTACCTCTTTCTCTCCCTCTTGCCTCTCTCTGCCCCATTTCTGATTCGCCCCTTTTGCCTCTTTCTTCCCCTCTTGATCCCCCTCCTTTTGCCTTTTTCTCCCTTCCCCCATTTTCCTCTTGATCTCCCCTTTGCCTCTTTCTCCCCCTAATTAACTCTTGATCCCCTTTTGCCTCTCTCTCTCTCCCCTTCTTCACCCTTGATCCCAACCTTTTGCCTCTTTCTCCCCCTCCTTTTGCCTCTTGCCAAATTTTTTTCTCCCTTTTGCCTCTTTTTCTCTCTCTTGCCCCCCCTGCCTCTTTTACCCGCTATTGATCCCCCTTATCCCTTTATCCCCCTCTTACCCAGGACCAGACAGCTGACAGCAAGGGACAATCTTCTTACTGTGAGAACAATGAAACCCTGTCCCCACAGACAGGTTGATCAGGTTTTTCCATTATGCTAATTGAAGATTGTCCTTCTCTGCAAACCATCTGGACAGTCTTACTGCTCTGAGGTAAACAGCGTTACATCAGTAAAAGGGGAAAGGAGGTGGATATTTTATCATGCAATTACTCTTGAACTACAACTCTGACATTATTGAAATAACACTCTCCATGACTCAAACACTATGAAGATTAATTAGAGCTGCTTTTATTGTGAAACATTATTATCCCTTTAAAATCAAGGGGAACATACATTTGTGCCCTATGGTTTGCTCCACAATTGTTCCTCTTTATCTTCCTGAATAAGGTACCTGAATTCTGTTAATATAGATAAATGTTTGGCTTTATATCTGTAATTGTTACAACATTTTCTTTGATGTGATGTTAAAGGGATAGTAATACTTATAATGTAAAAAAATATATGTTGTAGGGTTTATACCCCTGAGTAAAACAAGGGTACTCCCACTGCTGAGAGATATTATATTAAAAAATTGTAACAGCTCAAATCTGAATTTTTTAAATGCAATATCACAGTGGCCTGAAAATTTACAGTGGCACTGTTGCTACACCATCCTATGGAGATTTATGGGCTACAGACCAGAACAGTCCATAGGATGGTGTAGCAACAGCGCCACTGTAAATTTTCAGGCCACTGTGATATTGCACCTAAAAAAATTAAAGTTTCAGCTGTTATAATCTTTTAATAAAATATCTTTCAGCAGTGGGAATACCCTTGTTTTACTCAGGGGGATAAACCCTACAACATATACTTTTTACATTTTAAGTATTACTATCCCTTTAAGTAAAGTTTTAGCATTAGTAATCCTTTAACTCCCGGGATGCTAGTTAGGTTGCCTATGCATTACAAAGCATTATGTTGGAGACCTCGCTAGTATCGAAGAGGTTAAATTCACAGTTAGTATATTATGGAAGTAGGGTTGCTGTTGGTAGATTATTCCTATAAAAACAGAAAGCTTACAAAAAAACGAAAGCCCAGTTGTAATCACTGCAGCCCTACAGCATGTATTTTTCAAAAAGTTTTCAAGGGATGATCTGGTAAACCTATCTGTAAGAAACATGCAGGGGCTTTTAATTTTAATGCCAATTCATGTATAACTGTGCTGAAAACACATAAAGAATACATGGAAATAAATGGAAAAAGCTGAAACAGACACATCACTGCATGAAAGGCCTCTGGGGAAGCCAGCGTCATATCTGAAACATGATGAATTTATCTTCACAAGTCCATGCTGATAATCCCGTCAGTGCTTAAAAGAGAATAGTGGGATAAAAACACATTGATCTGCAGTCAGTTTGTTTTTTTTTTTTTTTTAAAGTTACTAGAACGGAAATATAAAATGTGGTAATTTGTTTCATAGACTCTTAAAGTTTGTAACACAAGTCTTTATCTATGTAAAACAGAGAGACTGACAGACTAAGGGAACGTGGTACAATTCCACAGCAAACCATTTGCACCATAGCTGACAAATGAACATTTCCATTGATTTAAATGGGCTTTTTAGCCCTTTTAGTGCCTGAGGGGTATGCAATCCATTGCAAAGCAATGGATTGCGTACCTCTCTGGCACTGAAAGGGTTAACCTACTGAATGCTAGATGGGTATTCAATGTATTATAATGCCCCATGCCCCCATTTGAACCAATATTAATTTGTATTTGCTCCCTACAGGGCAGTTGGTTTGCATTACAATTACACATTTCCCTTTGTACATAGGCTTCAGTAAAGTTCATATAGTACATACTGGAGCAATTCTGGAGCAAACCAACTGCACCACTGGGGATAAATACAACTCCCCATTGTTTCATATGGGGATTTTAACCCCATTGAATGCTACAGAGGTCTCCAACACATTGTGAAGCAATGCGATGGAAACCTCTTTAGCATTCAGGGGGTTAACCCTTTCAGTTCCAAGCATGCACAGAATTTGTTCACAAAAACATGTTTGGCTCAGGCAGTATTCCGTACATGCTTGTGACGGGTGTCTGTGCCACCCTTCCCAGCATACCTAAACATTTATTAAAAATAGTCAGACCATGTAGGGAGGATGGAGGTATCCAACCCCCAACACTACCATCACAGGCTATTGATCATCCAGCCCACGGCTCTGGGAGATGAATTATGGGAAACATGCAGTGGAGCTTGCCTTCCCTGCCTCCATGCTACCTGAACTTCAGGGTTGATTGGGTGCGATTGGTATAGGTTTCCCAGATCATCAGTGACATTGGTAATGTTACCAATGGTGTGGATTGCTTTCCCCAATCCTGCCCACTCAACCTATAAGTTCAGGTTGTGTGGAGGTAAGGGAGTCACACTAACCTGTATGGTCACAGCTACTGATCTCCCAACACAATAGTTTGAACAATCAGTATCCAGGGAGCATCAGGACAGTCCTGATGCTTCCCAACAAGGTCTGTATTAAGAAAAAATATATATAGAACTTGTGTCAGGTGTCAATCATATGGCTTTGCTACATGTTGGAAACCCTCTGGCAATTGTTTGCTACCCCAGCCTTGTTCCACTGGTAGCCATATTCCTGGAAATCCTCTACGAATGTGCATTTTAGTTCATAAAGTTGAAAATACCATTTTGAGCTCCTATATACCATTTTGAGCTCCTGTGAATTAGGTGTCTGAGCAGTCAATACATGTAGGTAAAACTATACCATACCTCCCAAGTGTCCCTCTTTAGGAGGGACAGTCCCTCTTTTAGACCCAAATCCCTCTGTCCCTCTTTCCCACCCTGAAGTCCCTCTTTTTAGGAGATCAGATTGTGTGGTGTGAATATAAGTGTATCACATTGATCCACAGCAATAAAACTCACATTAATGTTTGTTTAAATATCAGTATATGTGTTTATAAATGAGTCTGCGTAACTAAAATACTTTGGTCTTGTTATAAGTCAATTATTAAGTTACACAAGGAGGTCAATAGGTCATGAAATAGCCTAAAAATTCTTGATAATGCCCCTCCCACCAGCCACTCCTCCAGCAATACCCCCTAAAACACAAGTGTCCCTCTTTGGCAATTTGAAATGTTGGGAGGTATGCTATACATATTTAGTAGTGTGCACTCAGGGGATGTAGAGTGTTTAAAGATGTTTTAAACTTTCACAACCAACATAAATATTTTGACAAATAGTGAACGCTATTAGAAAAATAACTATTTTTTTTTTTTTATAATTTTCATATTTATGAAATAACAGCTTGTCTCACAAAGCAAAATGTACTTCACATGAGACACCATGAAAAATCTGAATTTTTTCTGAAAAATTAAAGATATAGTTTTCCATATATAGCTAGAGAGTTACCTAAACAGATGGAGAGCAAAATTACTGAACATGTGTACGGTCACCAAGGTACAAAAAACAATTCCCCAAGCATCTGGCCCTGAAGGAATTAACCCTTTTAGTGTCAGTGAGGTATACAAAAGCATTGCAACACAATGGGAAATTTGGCAATTTTTCTTTCTCTCCTGTGGTACAGATGGTTTGCTCTAGTTCTTATTGGTACATCAGCCTCAGTAAGACTTGCTATATAGGTCATGTAAAAGAGGAAGAACTGTAAAGATTTCTCTAATGAGCAAACATAATATTTGCTGTTCTGCATGCTAATGTTGAAATATGAGTGATGGTAATGAGGCTGCAGAATGTGCACATTAGCCCAATTTATGGAAAAAAAGCAGTTCCTTTCAGATGGTATTTTATTTAAAAACGTTATATTCCATTTCACCACTAGTAAAGTTTATAAAAAAAAAACAAAAAAAAACAAATATTGTTTAGCTTTTCCTGCTGAAAGTAAGGGTTCCCCAATTGCTGGCAGTTGCTTTATTCGAATGTTATTGTAGTTTAAACTATCACATAATTATGTGGAAAACTATAGCCAATGGCTTACCCATCCCAGATTGCAATAGAATTGTAGGTGAACATCTTAGTGCATCTCCCCCAGGTGGTCCTGTTAAAGTATTTAAAAAAAAAACAGTTTAAAGTGTAATCACATTGGAAGGAAGTATTTCCCATCATTGGGATATCCTTCTATTTTTCAGCAAATAAACTCCTAATAAAGATGAACTACTCCTTTTAAAACTACATTTAATTCCACAGCCATTACTGTATCCAATGTGATTGTTAGGATTTTGTCAGTCCCACAAATCGGTTGATATTGCAGATAGTGGAATATAATCACGTGTTTATATATTTTTGTATGAATGACCTGGTAAAAAAAAAAAATCCCGAATTTGTTTTTAAAAGAAAAAATACATTCCTACATCTGAAACACTCTATGACAATATTTACTTTTTCCAGTATCAATACCAAAATAAGAGCTAAGGAAAAGAGTCAGTGGGGAATATATGGCTGGACATTGCAGAATGATTCTTCCCTGGGGACAAGGCTTTTAGAAGTGGCTGGCAAAATGTGAGACATTAAATTTAAAGGTTGTTTTCAAAAGAAAGTATTATTGATTGTATTTCAGTTGTTTTGTTCAACAGACACTTGTACTATTTGCAGCAATGAAAGTGATGGTGGTGGGGATATCAGAATCTAATGGTAAAGGTAATATTCTGTGGTGAGACATTGGTTTCCTACTCCTGCACTTTGAAGTATGTACTAGAATAGAGGTTCTCAACCCATGCCCTCAGTGGCCACTAACAGGCCAGGACTTAGGAATTTCCCTGACAGAACACAGGTGTGTTGATCAGAGGCTGAGTCATATTGATTAACTCACCTGTGCTCTTAAAAGGAAATTCTCAAATCCTGGCCTGTTAGTAGGCCACGGGTTGAGAACCACTGTACTAGAATATATGACTATTATAGTGTACATTAGCACACTACACCAGTGGTAAGCTTTTATTGTGAGAAAGCCCTGTACACCTCCCTAGCATCTGCAAAAAAAAAAAAAAAAAAATTAGTTAAACCAATTTCCACTGTACGTTGCTAACACGTAGCATTAAACAAGGTGCAGAGGAATGAAGTGCCCAAAAAATGACCATATATTTCCATACTGACTTTCCTTTGATGCAAGCTGTGTATAGAGAGCAATATTTGATGTAAATAGTTTGATTTAAATTGAACTTGTTTTGCACAATACAATAAGCTAATTTTACCGGGGATGGTATAAAAAGGAGGCATAGCAAGCATACGCTGTGCTATTGTTTCTGCAATAAATATAAACAGAACATGTAACTATCATCTTTGTTTCTTCCCCCTTTCCCCCCCTGTCTGTAGGAGCAAATATATTCCTCATTTCATGGCCTGGGAATCCTCCCGCTTTAATCTTTGTCACCACACCGCTATTTACTCTCTTGGCCATCTCAGTTTTGTGCATTCCATGATCTGCAACATCCAGCAACTTTACACTACCAGGAATGTGGTTACCACTGACCTTTCTCCCCTAGAACCTTTTTTAAAATCACACAAACTCTATGTGTGTGTGTGTGTTTATATATGGGAGAGAAAAGGGTGGATATAAAGAGCTGTAATTTTACACAGCAGTGAGTCATTTAGGAATATCTGAATGCTAAGCCTAAGGCATTCCACTGAAATGAAGAGAAAAATGAGCATCACAGAGTAAATGCAAAATGCATTGCATTGCTGTTTCTAACTAGATAAAGTTTATTCTGCAATGAAGGTTCTCTTTAAACACTAGGGGGTACCAGAAAGGTCTCCAACACATTCAATAAAACACAGTATATTGGACACTCTTTACAAGCTTTCCTCTGTATTAGGTAATTGTTTTCAAGTGCACTGGAGGGAGAATTATCTTATACAGCCATCTTATACATCCTTATCAATGTGTGAAGAACATTGTAACCCATATCAGGTCTCTCCTCCTGACTGACGTAGACATGCTTTCTTTGGGTTTGTGCTCTAGCTTCCTTCCGAGTAACTGATTACTTAATGAGAGGGACATCAACACTTATTACATTGAAATCACTCACCATTGTCTCCTTTGCTGTAATGAGCAAGATCGCAGAGGGAAAGTGCCAAGACGAACAATGAAACAGCTGTACACAGTGAAACAATATGTTCTGCTACCTTTCTCATGCTTCAAGAATCAAGGAGATTGGCCTCAAACATACAGGGCCATATTAATAAAAAAAACTGAGCAACTCTGAAGCAAACCAATTGCATCACAGGGCAAAAAGGAAAACTCCCATTAATAAAAAGGGGGATTTATTTACCAGAATACTAAAGAGGTCTTCAACAGATTGTGAAGAATTGAAGCTAAAAGATATATTTAAATCAAACTGGAATTCTGGGAATTGCTATATGTTGCTTACATGGTAGTTGGCTTACCCCAGAATTCCTCAGTGTTGTCTTTCCACATGCAGAATGTAGTTCTAGGAAGTGTGAGGTTGACAGTGGGCCACTAGCCAAAACGACTGATAACTTATTATGACTAAAAACTAAATTTAATTGTGATATTTTAGTGCAATTATTAGAAAACTTCTATTTGATATACGGTATTAGAAATTAAATGTAAGACAACTGTCTACTGAAACAAAAGTAGAGTGAGATGTTTCAATCAAAAGATATTATAGCTATCACCTCTGGGTAAAAGTCCTGACTAAAAATCATGCTGGGATATCCATGTGTGAGTGGGGCAGTGAGGGGCTTGCTGAATAGGACAGAAATAATTGAGATAGGCACAGTCATGTTTATACGTTGTACTATAATACCGCTGATCCTAAAAAAATGTACAACTTCAGGACAGTGCCTACATTACAATATGTACAAAGTAGTAAAACCCACTCCTCAACATCCTCACACAAACACAAACATACTAGAACAGAACACTAGAAACAGAAGAAGTTGATTTGTATATGTGATACCTGTAGGCTTCTGTCTCTAAATTATTGTTACTGAACACCTGGGACAGAGAGGTAATAAGCACACATGGGGCAGAGAGGAAAACAGCAGGTAAGCGGCAAAATGGTGCATTGTAAAACGTAGTACATTGCATATTGGCCAGTATCTGTAGGCAAATGTTTCATGCACTATTTTGACAGATGCAACATTTTGCAATGTGCCGTTTTGATGAGTGCAGCATTTTGAATGCATCATTTTGATGGACACCATGTAGGCAGCAACGTTATAATAAATTAATAAATAATAAAGCAACGTATAAATAATCTCCCTATGGTTTGTATAACATCTTCTATGCACATAGAGTACCGTGCAAAAGTCTTAGACAGGTGTGAAAAAATGCTGTGAGGTAAAAATCATTTCAAAAATAGACATGTTAATAGTTTATTTTTTATCAATTAACAAAATGATAGTGAGCGAACAGAAGAAAAATCTAAATCAAATTAATATTTGGTGTGACCACCCTTTGCCTTCAAAACATCCTCAATTCTTCTAGGTACACTTGCACACATTTTGTTAAGGAACTCGGCAGGCAGGTTGTTCCAAACATGTTGGAGAACACTAACCTCAGATTTTCTGTGGATGTAGGCAGCCTCAGTTGCTTCTCTCTCTTCATGTAATCCCAGACAGACTCAATGATGTTGAGATCAGGGTTCTGTGGGGGCCAAACCATTACTTCCAGGACTCCTTTTTACACTGAAGATAGTTCTTAATGACTTTGGCTGTATGTTTGGGGTCATTGTCATTCTGCGTAATGAATTTGGGGTCAATCAGATGCCTCCCTGATGGTACTGCATGATGGATAAGTATTGGCCTGTACTTCTCAGCATTAAGGAGATCATTAATTCTGACCAAATCTCCAACTCCATTTGCAGACATGCAGCCCCAAACTTGCAAGGAACCTCCGCTATGCTTCACTGTTGCGGCAGAAACTCATTCTTGTACTGCTCTCCAGCCCTCTGGTGAACAAACTGCCTTCTGCTACAGCCAAATATTTCAAAATTTGATTCACCAGCCCAGAGCACCTGCTGCCATTTTTCTACACCCCAGTTCCCATGTTTTCATACATAGTTGAGTCGCTTGGCCTTGTTTCCATGTTAGAGGTATGACTTTTTGGCCATAAAAACAAAACCCTTCTCCCTTCTGACCAGATTTCCCCAGAGAGTAGATGGGGGTACCAGGATCCCACTGTTTTCTGCCAGTTTTGAGCTGATGTCACTGCTGCACATCTTCCGATTGCGAAGCATGATGTGTCTTTCCTTGGTCGACCTCTGCATCTACAGTCCTCAACACTGCCTATTTCTTTGTGTGTTTTCAAAAGAGCTTGGACAGCACATCTGCAAACCCCCATCTGCCTTGATATTTCTGCCTGGGAGAGACCTTGCCGATGCAGTATAACTACCTTGTGTCTTGTTGCAGTGCTCAGTCTTGCCATGGTGTATGGCTGTTGCTATTAAACTGTCTTCAGCAACCTTGCCTTGTTAGCTGAGTTTGGCTGTTTCTCACCCAGTTTTACTCCTCTTATACAACTGTTTCTGTTTCAGTTAATGATTGAGTTTCAACCCACAAATTAAATTTATGATCATTAGCACCTGTTTGGTATAATTATTTAAGTATAAAACTGACTATATGCCTAAAAATCCCTGACTTTATGCAAGTGTACCAAGAATAACTGATGCTGTTTTGAAGGCAAAGGGTGGTCACACCAAATATTGATTTTCTTCTGTTCATTCACTAAGCATTTTGTTAATTGATGAATATAAACTATTACCATGTCTATTTTTTAAAGAATTCTTTTTTTTCACACCTGCCTAAAACTTTTGCACAGTACTGTATATGAAGACACCATAATCTACACTAAAACCTACTAGTACTTGAGGTGGTGAGGTGGTAAGATTTATCTGAAGCTGAAAGATGCATCACTAAGAACAAACAGTTAAATACAATGGTATTTGGTACAAAGTGCAAATGACTTAAACCCCACACTCCTACAAGTATCTTGGTAGGTGGCTAGACCCCAACACCATAATTGGTTTGGTTATTGATAATTAAAAATAAAAATATTATCCTAAAGAAGGCACTGTGTTTAGAAACAAATCCTTTCAAAGTCTCCCGGTAAGAAAATGCATTGTGCAGTCGTTTATAAATACATGCATACGCAGTGAATCCAGACATATCTTTTACCTTCACTGTCTGGTTTATAACCACTTCTCTGTAAAGCTTACCACACTAACTAAGAAGTATACTTACTCCAACTTTAAGTAACCTTTCCACTGTCAGCAATTCATCATTATAAATTACATTAAAGAAACGGGCTGCTGTACTACAGAAAAAAATAAAAAGTTCTGCTAGTTTACAATCCCTAAAAATAACTTCATTTTTATTTAAATGCAACATGTAACTGTATATAAATGTTAATGCATTATTTTTCTTGTTTCTATGTGTGTATAAATGTGCTCTCTTTTATAAATGATTTCCAGTACCATGGACAGGTCCGTTGCTGTGTGGAGAGAACATACTATGCCATTTTCTGGCTGATTCTAGGCAGATTAGCCTGCCTACACCTAGTCACAAAGTATTTTTTTGTTTTAAAGGAACATGTGGCTAACGTACAACCCTTCCATTGCTGGTACTATGTGAAAGTATTGCTATGCAAAGCACTGGAATGAACTTCAGCAACAAAGGGGTTAAATTAGGGAATATGTATGTGTGGGGAGGGTGTTGAGGGAATGAGGTAATTGTAGGGTTGAACAGGGGCCCATGAAAGCTCTTGTTCTTCTGATTACCCCTACCTGATCCAGGGGCAAGGGAGCATGTGTATTGGTCCATCTATTTCCCTCCCACAAAATGCACTAAAGCAGAGCTGGCTGCACCTCCAGGGTGGAGGCGCAACTAGCTTTGACCAGGAAATCCATCTGTGTAATAAGGCTACAAGTAAGCCTTTAGTACATAGGCATATACTGGGCACAGAGCATAGAAACTGCAGATCAGTGTAACTACAATGCACCCAGACTCAGCCACCTGTTCTTTGTACACCATTGAACAGCCTTGCTAGTACCTTATTCCATGTGTTTTAGGGAGAAGGGAGCTTGCTGCTGTATAGCTGCAATTAAAAGGTTCACTTTTGAATGGTCGCACACAGAAGAGCATGCAACCATTGAACACTTTCAGTAGGTCGCTGGGCTAAAAAGCGCAATGTGACAATCTCACAGTGCATCTCTTAATTCAGTTTGTGTCTTCCCCTGGTTCTGAACCCGTTTGTTAAGCACACGAAGGCAGCTGGAGAGCCTCCGTGTGCTGCAGATAATACTCCGTCCAACAGAAGGCACAGGCTAGCAGGAGGCAGGAAGAGGATGGAGTATTATCTGCAGCACACGGAGGCACGCCAGCTTCCTCCTTGTGCTTAACAAACGGGTTCAGAACCAGAGAAAGGACACAAACTGAATTCAGAGATATGAAGACGGCAAAAAGGAGAAAAAAATAAAAGAATCCACTTATCTGTAGCAATCTACTTATCTGCAGCATGCGGCCATTGGCTATGCGACGTGACAGTCTTCCGCTGTCATGCACTGCAAGATTGTCACGTCTCTCTTTTTAGACCGGCGACCTACTGAAAGAGTCGAATGGTTGCATGCTGTTCTGCGTGCGATCATTCAAAAGGATACCCAATTAAGATCTGTGTTATAGTCATGTCTTAATGACTCTTTATCTCAACGTTCAAGTATTACACCTTTGCATGCCCAACATAATGTGGACTAACTACTGCTATAACCATTTGAGTGCCAGAGGACCGTGAAACCCATTGCTCTAAACACAAGTCTTGTACTTCTAAAGGGTTAATATGCAATCTTCCTTTTCTTCAGTTGCATTATTTCAGAATTTGGCATTAAGTGTTCTGTCTGTCAAATTAGTCACACATCCTGTTGGTATTAATTAGTCAATCATCTGTCACCACAAGCTTGTATCCCTGTGTGAGGAAATTCTAAAAATAAAGCAGATTTTTGTATTCTGTGAGCTCTCTGATTTGATGGAAATGTATTAATATGCAGGGAAGGAGATGACAAATACTGGCATGTGTTTAGGGATGCTACCCTTTAAAAAGGAAGACATATGAAAAATATATAGTGCATGACTACACAAAAATCATTGCAGGTCTGCGGTAATCACAACAGCCACTAAAGTGGCAAATGTACATGTAATTCCAGTTCAGTTTATAGCAGTAGGTACTAAACCTGTCCCCAACCCTCCCAGACAGCTTACATTTTCAGGACTTCCTCTCTTGATTACAGTTGGATAAATTGGTGGCTGGCTCATTTGTTCTGATAATTCCTACTGTGCTAATGATAGTAGAACCAAAGGTCAACTGAATATATTCTAAAAGTATGTACAGCTGGGGAGATTTGAGGACAGGTTTGGAAACCAGTGGTTTATATAATGTGACCAGACTGCCATTTTAATATGAGCTACTTATAAAATGTTCACTCTGCAGGAAGGCAGAGGAACCATTGCAAAATTGCAGTGTGTGTTTTCCCTAAGAATCATACATTAAATGGTGATCTAGTCATTTTATGTTTATAAGAAATGGGGAAATCCTGAGAATTATGGATACAGCAGAGGTGGGCTACCTGCAGTCCTCCAGCTGTTGTGGGACTATGAACTTTATCATGGTTTGGTAGAGAGGTAACCAACTGAAGCAAAGTGTTTCAATTGCAATCATCAAGTGCCCCAGTGGTGCAGTTTTTTGGGGATTTCCCTGCCTAAATTTAGATGATCAAATCGATTGAAAGGAAAGTGCAAAAATGTATTATGCCAAGGACATAATTAAAATCTATTGAGCCCTGGAGTTGATGGGTTCTCTTGGATAGGCCCATAACAAATTTACTCTCTGCGCCCCCTATAGGTACTTTCCTGATTGAAAGCTCTCCTAATTACACATCTGTAATTGCTAAAATGGCTATAGTAATTTCACCATGTTCCATGCCCCTCTGGAAAATATTACTTTTAGGAGGGTAGTGATTGTTGAGTGATTTAGATGAAAGCCAGACTAAAGAGGGGTGAAAAGTTTAGACAGTTGGTATGCATGTGCATATTCCAGGATTTTAGATAATATTGGGGGCTTTGATATTGGTCTATAATTTGATACCAACGTGCATCCCCACTTTTGCAGATAGGTACTACTGTAAACATTTCCGGGCCTTGGGTATAAAACCAGATCACAAAGAAACATTAATGAGGGATGTAATGTTATAAGAGTGACTGACACACTGAGCTTTAGTAACATAGCTGGCAGCTGGTCATGCCCACGTTGTGATTCTCATTTTTTGGATGAGGTGGTGGTCAGTCATATCACTAGCAAGTACTGGCATGAATTTAAATTCAGTAGTATTTTGGGACTAGTGGCAGGCACAGCCAACAAAATAGTTGTTGACTGCATTAGCTATTGGTATGGGACATTGTCAGTTTCTATAGTTGTGGGGTGAGAATGGTTACGGGGTTTTAGCTATTTTTAAGTTGACCGTTTTGATACCCATCAGGCTGTAAGTAAAATACTGACCTTTGACTAGCTCTGTTTTTGTGCAGGCATTCCTCAGTTGTAGCTAATGTGATCATATCTACACCGGTTTTTTTTTTGTCCATTAGACAATTCTAAAATGTTATGACTCAAGGAGGACAGCTGAACCCCAGGGTATACACAGCCCCTTACCCTGACCTTACTTAATACATCATGGGTATTACAGACCTACGAGAACTCTGGTAAAAAACAGTCACTTGCAGAGTCTAAGGTATTAGGCTTATTCTATACCACAGGCAATTGCTTCAATCACTTAGTAAAGATTGGAGATTACATTTCTTTAAAAAAACTTTGGGGCATGAGTTGATTTGCAGTCATTTCTGAACACTAGGTTGTTGTACTTAGCCTGTTCCTTGACATATTCTGTCTCCTCCTGTGATTGACCTCAGCTTGTTACTGTACTTTGCCTTTGCCTGCTTCATGCATGCACCTCATCTTAATATCTGACCTGCATGAACTCATCCTGCCCTGACCTAGAATGTCTGACTTGGCCCATGCACTTGGCCCCTCGGTAGTTCACTTGTACTTATCAGATTCACTGAATGCAACTGCACAAAGCTAGGAACTCAGCTCCTGCTTGCAAGCAATTGTTCCTTCAGTCCATGTTCCATCTTTGCCACTGAACCCCCATATCTGCACAACTAGTAAATATAATATTGACCATATACTTAAACAACTCCATTGTCTGGAAGGACTACAATGCATTGCAAAGTATAGTCAGGGATTTGTACAGTTGATGAGTTATCCATTAGACCCTCTTGAGAAAAATAAGTACCCATTCTGCAAAATAGGGGTGTGGAATAGGTAAAAAAGGTAACATTTTACTACCCCTCCCCACATAAATGTGCAAAACCATCTAATGCCCTGATGCATCATATTTATGCCACCCTTGGAGCAGGAATACAGGATGTGTATCATGTCCCAGTTTGCCTAGGGAATACAAAGCCTGAACCTGGGTCTACACATACAAGTGACTGAACATAGGTGCAAAGTAGTATATCTGCACCACATTTGTCCATGTCCCACTGTGTGTTTCCTCAGAAAGTTTTCATCTCAATAGACTTCATTTGTCATTTTGCATAAAAAAGCAACAACATGGAAATTACTACTTCATGTCCTCACCATGCTTGCAAAACAGTACAGAATGTTCACAAAATCTGTTTTCCTCAAACTTAGCATAACTAACAGAATGCAGCTACTAGTGCTTATGGCTAATTGGTAGCCATATACCAGTAATTCTCAAGCTCCACTCCTCAAGGCTTAAGGTTTAAACAGATCCATGATAAAGCACATACACACTGTCATTTTCCTTTATTTATTGAATATGGCCTATTGGTGTGCTCTGAGAATTGCCTACCTACCCAGTTTTCCTACCTATAGACATATTTCAGTGTACTCAATACTGAGGCTTCATTTCACATGTGACTCTGAGCCATTAGTGCATAACCCACAAATCTCTGAAATTGATTTAGGCTGTTATAACCTTAAACTTTAGTTTAGCTCCTAACATACAGTAAAGATAGTTTTGCTAATCAGTCAAGAAGTATTTCATCACTAGACTCAAAATGAATTAGGATTTACATAGCTTCATGCTTTCTGCAGTAATCTTCAGTATTACTTTAATTTTCCAATGATAGTTACTCTTGAAGCGTTTTGGAGTCTTTTTGGAATAAATGCACCCCAACAGGTTCAGGGAAATGTATCAGATTCAGGACCATAGCAATATATATAATGGGCTAATTGAAACTACAGTTCGAAGTCACTGTAATCACACAGCTATTCAGACAATTTAAACAGTGAAAAACACACACAGGTCTTGAAAAATTAAAAGGTGAGAAAGCACTCCAATTCCTAAGTTATTCCATGAAGCCCAGTTATCACTGTGTCTAACAAAAATGCACAGCTTGGTAATCAGACTCCAGAGGATAACATAGAATTTAAAGAGCTTTATCTGACATAAACATTTTCTTTTCACTTGACAAATCTAGGTCATACTGTTTAATGAATGAATGAAGTTTGTGTGACCTCAATAAGGTAGATGAACTATGAAAAATATGAGAAATTCTTGGTCAAACCAACTGCACCGTAGGGGACAAATACAATTTCCAATTAATTGAAATGGGAGTTTTAAAGGGATAGTAATAGTTAATTTTACGTTTATTTAATACTGTAGGCATTAAAAAAATATGAACAACGATGTAAGTCTTATCTCTCAAACCATTGTGATTTGAGAGATATACCTCGCTAAAGTTACCTCTTCTTGGCTGTTTGAGAGAAGTCAGCGCTCTAGCTGACAGCTGCAGAATCCGGTCATTTGTCCAGATGGAGGCTCTTCAGCAGAGCCAAAAACATGCAAGACACATCTCTCAAACCATAAAGGTTTGAGAGATAAGACTTACATCTTTGTTCATATTTTTTTAATGCCTAAAATATTAAATAAACGAAAAGTTAACTATTACTATCCCTTTAATCAGTTAAGTTGGAAAGAGGTCTTGTATGCTTTTCCCCCTAATGCACTGGAGCCCATGGTAATATTCAAGGGGATAAAATCACCATTTAAGTAAATTTAGGGATATTTTATTTTATTTGTCTCCTATGGTGCAGTTTCATTTGTTCTAGAATTGCTCCATTTATTTTAAGTACATCAGACTCAGTAAGAACCGTCATATAGCAAAATTCTGCTTGTTCAGGCACTGCTGTATATACAGCTAATCATTTTTATGTAAAAATTAGAAAAAATTGGTTTACATTTTTTTTTCTTCTTTCTGTCTATAGAGGAAGAAAGCAGGATTCTATTCTGTAAATGATATAATGTAACACCCTCTTTCTGAGTATATGAAAAAGGACAAGGAATATAATTTAACATGTCCTAAAATAATCCTCGTTGTACTTTTATTTCACTTGACCTAAACATTCAAGCATACAGCCCTTCAAATATGGCACTTATTTATGTTATTGCACTTATGAAGCTATTTCTACATCTCCTAATACTGGAGTGTAATATTACAAGAATAATAATAATATATTATTATTACATATCTGAAACACTGTATACTTGAATGCTTAGATGATATAAATTGACAGTACAATGGGTTTTATTTGAGGACATGTTATGACTGGCAAGTCAATTTTTAAATAGTATTTAATATATTATTTATAATTACTGATCTGGCAATATTTCTATTCTGTTTATTATATGAGGTTTCCTAGGACCATCCTCCTATTCTAATATCTTCTAAGATGCATATGCGAGATTTTTTGTATTGTTTTGTTTATAAAGAGAGTTTATTGAACAATGAAAAACAGTATAATGACAGTATCTCATAAAGTGTTGTATAGGCAAAGTATATCATGCATATGTGAGATTTAGGCAATCAAATACAGTTCACCTCCGATAAAGATAATAGCTAATGCAGCATCAAGAAGAAATAAAACTATATTGCTACTCTGTTAATCCTGATTAAAGCATTAAAGGTAAGGAAAATGAATCAAGTCTATTTACAGAGGAGGGAGTCTTAAAGGTGAAATTTAAATTAAAAGGAGACAAACCATTAAATCCACATGAAGTAAATCCAAGAGTATTTAGAAAGTTTAGGGATGTAAGTGCCTCACTACTAGCTGAACTTTTTAATCAGTCATTTTGATAAGAACAGTGATATGACTGGATAATTGTTATTGTCCTATTTTACAAAAAAGGGTAGTAGGGAAGACTCTGGCAATAACAGGCCTGTAAGTCTAACATCAGCTGTTGTAAAATTAATGGAAACCCTTTTGAAAGAAAGAATTGTTGCTTTTGCAAAATATTTAGGTTTGCAAGAGCAATATCTGCAGGATCTCCAGGAACATCTTGTCAAAACAAACCTTAATGATTTGTTTTATTTTGCAACTAAAATTATATATCATGGTGTAGCTTACCTAGAGTTTAGTAAATCCTTCAACACTGTCGCACATAAAAAGTTAATTCAAAAGCTGCATGGCTTGGGATTTAAAGGTAGTTGGATGGGTAACGTACTGTCTGAAGGATCGAAGACAGAGGATGTAGTCAACATAATACATTCAGCAGAAAGACTGGGGGTTTCCCTTTCATATCTCCCCTACACACAATGGGAAGTCTGTGACGCTTCACTGCATGGATGAAGTTGGGGACTTCTGTGCTTTGCTTGACATTTCACCACCCGCCTAACTAGAGATGCCCTCACCTAAGAAGGCTGTGTCACAGTGGCTCAGACAAATAATGACTCGGACAGGTACAGTTAAGATCAACACCACTTTATTAAAAGATATATATATATAAATGTATATATATATATATGTAAATAAGCACTTCCCCAACCATTCCCGGGGTCAGGCGTGGGGACAGTGTGCTACAGGCCACTACCCAGGAGCTGACACTGAACCTAGACTGAAATACTGGAACCAGGAACAGCAGCAAGGAAGAGAACCTAGCCTACGGTTCTCGCAGCCACCCAAGATGGAGAGAGGGTGGCTAAGAGGAAGATCTCTACCCTAGAATTCTAGGGTCTACAGAGACACGATACCCTAAAACGCTAGGGTACTAAGCAGTCTGAAATAAAAGCCCTAGAATGCTAGGGTCTTAATAAAGTACCCTCGGTAAGACCACAGCGCTACAAAGCCTATAGATAGCAGATAAACCCGGAACAGCACAGTAGGCAGAGACCAGGCCCAGGTACCTGCACGGAGGGGGTAGCCAGGCCCACGGTACATACGCAAGAGAAGTCAGACAAGGCCAAGGTCATACACACATTGGGTAGTCAGACAGAGCTATGGTACAAGCACGGAGCGGGTAGTCAGCCAGGCCAGAAGTCATACATGGATTGCGTAGTCAGACAGAGCCAAGGATCGAGCATGGGTCGGGTAGTCAGACAAGGCCAGAGGTTCAGGCACAAATCAAGTAGTCAGACAAGCAAAGGGTCACACACGGATCGGAATCAGCAGCCAAGCTCAGGTCACAACAGAAAGCGGAATACTAGCAATGCTCAGATACACAACGAAAGGGCACTGAGGCTAGGTCTGAAGGCCGCATATAAGGCCTACCAGAGAGGTGGGACATTAATCGGCCAATTAGGCCATGGGTACAAAATAGCGAGCACGCTGTAGTGACGCACATATGCAAACAGGAAGGCCATCAGACAGGTAGTGACCAGACATGCTGCTGCCGAACCATAAGAGGGGATAAGGCAGGTAACGCCATTGGAGATAGACCGGGTTCACACAGTTCTTACTCTGTTTTATTGGCTGACGTTTTATTGTTATTTTATGTATGCCATCCTGCTGGGATCTGCTTAGCTGGATATCCATTTTGTACCTCTCCCTCCACTTTCTTATATTCTCACATATCCCAGCAGGCCTGCTCTGTGTTCCAAGCAGAGACAGTGGTAAGTTCACTGCAAGCTCTTATCTGTGATTATACATGTTTATATACACTGCATATATAATATGTGAGTGCATTTATTTTATATTGATATACTGCTTATCAGTTTGATAACACTATTGGTGCCCCCTTGTTGTCTTGTTGTATTTCATTGTCTCAATTAGAGGACTTCAAACTCGCCCCTTAATTTTGTGCAGAGACCTAAACGTTGTGCAGAGAACTAAACGTACCTCTACACCATGTGGTAGACTGTTCAGCTCAGACATTCAATATCCGCAGATAACCCTTGAATCACATCAAATCCTGGCTTAACTCCATGCCCCTCATAGACACCTGGAAGGAACTACAACCCTCAGATAAAGATTACACATATTTTTCCTTTTCACAATTCAGCTATAGTTGGATTGATTCAATGTTTGTTGAGAATCATATCCTCCATGGATCCTCCACAGAACGCATGGTGTGAACCATCCACTCATTAGTTGTCTCACTCCTCTACCTACCCATGGGACAAGCATGGCTTCTTGGAAGCCTAAAAAGACATAGGGAAAGAAGAATTTCTCTCATTGGAGAGTTTATCTCACCTTTCTTTCACATTAGTACTAGATTTAACATCACACACAATAGACCAAAAGTATATTCAATAGTGTAATGTTAAATTAATGATAAATCAAAGTTGTTTTGTGAATATGTACATTTAAAACTTTTGCACTATTGTGATCCAGGGATACATCTAGATTACTTCAGGAAACCCCGAAACCTCTGGCAAACAATTATTATTAAATAGAGTTTCATACTTTTTATAACAAATGATAATGTCTTTACTATCTTCAATTTAAGCTTTTACAAGCTGTAAAAAAATATATACATTTTACACAGTTCCCGATCTAATAAATTATTAAATATTAATTGCTGATCTTACAAAATCATAATTATATTTTTTTACAGAATGAAAATTAAAAGAAACTACTGCAGTGGTTGCCAACCGGTGTCATAGCACAGTAAGCTAACCTCAATGCATCACCCCTCTCCAATTATTTCCAGTAAGTAATTTTGTTTTTGATACATATATTTGTCACAGAAATTTTCAGCTATGTGTCACAACATAAAGAGGGATGAGTTACAACCTGAAAAAGGTTGGGAGCCACTGCTGCAATGCATAGTTCCAAATGCAGTCACTCAGAGAGTGCTCTATTGGCAGGTCTGATTTCCTGGAAGTAGATCTGCCCTTCAAGCATGACCTGCATTCTGAGTCCTGGATGGTGGCTCACCATGTGAACCCAGGAGAGCAGAACGGTGGTCTGAAAAGAGACACCTGGTGCATCCCCATTGTTCTTAAGAGAAGAGACTCAAGTGCAAGACTGAAGTCTTGCAGTACAGTTTCCTATCCTGTGCAAAGATGTCCCCATAGACCCTCTGTATCAGGCTTGAAAGACTGACATAGTATTTCATGAAATAGAGGACAGACTGAATATGCTATTTCTCAAAGGTAGAGAACAAAATTAATAGGGGCCATTAAGATTTTATGCCCATACTAAGGTTAGGAGTTATTATTAAGAATTGTTAGATCTCCTTTAAGATGAACCTATTCTTCTCCTTAAAATTCTCCTTTATCTAAAAGAAAACTTTGAATGTAACATGTGTTTTTTATATAAAGCGAAATAAATTATGTTTACTATGTTTTTAATTGCTAAAACCTTTGAAATGCTATTGGCATTAAAGTTTTATACTATTGAAACTCTTTTGGTATCACGCATGCCTAAGCTGATCAAATGTTTATTAGTAAAACTGAGCTTATTAACATTTCAGAAAGTGCTCCTGTTAAGAATCTCAGTTGAGATATAAACCAATCCAGAGTGAGAAATAAGGACTATAACAACTATCTGACATGAAAACAGATATAGTTCTTAGCACTTTAAAGGAGCAGTAAACTTTTTTTATGAAAACACATATTTTATAGATTTTTTCCTGCTGAATAAAACAAGGGCACTCCTACTGCTGTCAGATGTTCTATTCAAAATGTATAACAGTTAACATAATCAGGAAGTGAACTTACTGTGCATTTACTTCCTGATAGTTCTAACTGACAGGAAGTGACAGGCAGTTTCTATCACAGTCTATGAAGAACTGTATATCACTGACTATCTTGACTTTCCTCTCCATTAGGATGTAACAGAAAAAACTAATTAAAATTTGATCACCAGAGGGCACTGCTAATGTAAAAAAACATGGGTTTAAACTGTAATAACTCTGGGAATATGAATCTCTTGGCAGTGGGAATACCCTTATTTTACTCAGTAGGAAAATCCCTACAATATGTATTTTTTCATAAAAAAAAGTTTACTGCTCCTTTGTTTGGAAAAAATATAATTTTGTACCAGAGAAACCAATGTGCAGCTCTTTATCAAGGGTCCAGTGAACACTTCTAAGCTGTTTGCTCACGCTCTTTAATTATAAGTTTAATCATATTATGATTGAGTAACCGGTGTACGGGGGGAGATTACTATGGCGGTGGGATGAAGGACATAACCTATTCAGTAAGATTAACTTTAATTTCCTATGTTGGAGAACGTATGTCAACTTAATGATCCCTTAATGCATTATTCCCCATCTCTTCTAATGTATAGGGACACTTAAAACAATGGGAAAAAATTAGAAAGCTAGATAATGCAAAACTGTCATAAATACTGTTTCAGACTTATTAAAAGGCTTCATAAATAAATTAATGTGTAAATATAAAAAAATATATATATAATATGTGCTTAAAGCAAAGGATGTGTTCCCATACTAGCAAAGGCTAGTGTGTGCCTTGTTTTATATTACAGGATGTGTCATTCAGTTCTGCAAGTGATAATGCTTATTTTGTATATGTACCGGTTCATTGAATATTAAGTGATGTTATCACTCCCAGTACCTTCTGGATTTGATAGAAGTTGCAGATTTAAATTGTCAGTTCATTCTTCCTGTGGTTGGCTCTGTGTGATTAGGATTCTTTTTCAATACCTAGAAAGAAGGGGTAAATTATTCTTCATTAAATAATTGTTCTGTAATGTCATTAGTCATTATACAGGAAATATAATTAACAACCATCACATGTAATTCTATTTAAAGACTAAAAATTGTTTTAGTATATTTTAATCCAACTGAAAAAAGTTGCTGTTTTAACAAAGAAAAAAACCAAACCTCTAACACAAAGTAAAAAAACAGAAAATGGTAAAGTTTGCTCACCACCAAATCACCAAGTTCAAAAACAGCCATTAGGATTTCTTGATTTAATATGTCTATGTGCAAAGAGGTACTTATTTTATTTGCTCATTCTCCTGATGCCTTTGTATAGGTTAGGCCCAGTACATTATGATAATAAACAAGTGATCCATTTTGTGCCTTAGATTGTTTGATCACTCACATAGCATTTCTTCTAAACTACATTATAATATTATTACAGATTGAGCACTGTTTTATCAGAAAATCAAAATGCAGATAGCACCATGATTTTGATTCTCAGGCAAACTGAAAGGATGATTGGATGAACTGTTATTCATATGAAAAACACAGTAAGAGCAAATGTATTTTCTAAGGGAAATGCTTTTGTTGCTATGTAACCATGCCTATAATAGTCATTCATTTCTAAATGTAAAATAGAATTACAAAAATAAACATTCACATAATCAATAAATGAATTCCCTTCTGAATAGATCATTGAAAATGTTCATGTACAATCAGATGTGGAGAATAGGAGGATCAGAGGGCCCTGCTTGTGAGAACTTACAGTATAGAGGAAGGTAGGTTTGACACAGGAGTAAGTGCCATTGGGTGTAAGTGCCTCCTGCCACATGAACTGCTAGTCAGTGGGTGGGAGTGAGAAGTGCTGTTGAGTGCAGTGATCCGAGCAAAGGGTGAATCTTGGTGATAATGTTTATGGAGGCAGTTGATAAGCTTCTCTGAAGAGGTGAGTGTCTGAAGATTTGAAGGCTGGGGGAGAGTCTGATGGGGCGGGGGAGGGAATTCCAGAGCTGAGGTGCAGCACGGGAGAAGTCCTGTAGGCGGGAGTGGGAGGATGTGATAAGAGCTGTGTAGAGCAGAAGATCGTGTGCAGAGTGAAGATGGTGAGTGGGAGTGTATTTGGAAATGAGAGATGAAATATAGGGTGGTGCGGTGTTAGTGAGGGCTCTATATGTTAGCACCAGAATTTTGAATTTAATTCTTTATGCTAATGGGAGCCAGTGTAGGGATTGACAGAGGGGTTTGGTGTCAGAGAAGCGATGAGTGAGGTAGATTAGTCTTGCAGCAGAGTTCATTATGGACTGTATTGAGGATAGTCGGGTGAGAGGAAGGCCAATTAGTAATGAGTTACAGTAGTCAAGACGGGACATGATGAGTGTTTGGATTAGAATTTTGTGTCTTGTGTGAGAAAGGGTCGGATTCTAGAGATGTTGCGGAGGTGGAGGCGGCATGAGTTGGAGATTGACTGGATGTGAGGAATGAAGGATAGGGCAGAGTCAAATGTGACCCCCAAGCAGTGTGCTGTAGTGGTTGGTGTGATGGTAGTGTTGTTAATGGTAAGGGTTTATTTGTTCCATATGGGAAGGGATTTCTTGTTTGTTTTTTTGACCAATCAGAAGTAGTGACTGCTTCAGGCTGTGGCTGATTTTCAAGTCTGAAAGGTGATGTATCACCCGTATACAAGTTAGCCTGAATAGTTACATTATTTAGTGAATATGTGTAAAAGATTATTAATTTAGTTGGTCTAAACTGAAGTAATAAACACTGCCCTGCACCTGCTTCAGCACTGGCAGAGATTGATATCTAGACCGCTCCAGCTTACAGGCAGAATTCCTCCATCATTGGAGGAGACTGGATAGAGGGAGGGGAGCAGAGGCAGAATGACCGACTGCTGTTACAGAGCTGGTAACCGCAGTCTATGTGGAAGTAGGTGCAGGGCAGCCATTACTTCAATTTAGCCAACTAGAGCTTTAAAAAAAAAATTAATAAACTTTTACACATATTTGCTATATAATGTATATTCTGGCTAACTTCTATAGGGGTGATGCATCCCCTTGAACTAAGCTTTACGGGTGTTAGAAAATTGGCATTCCATGTAGTGTTTTACTAGATTAGTTTTCTAACTTTTTTTTAGATGTTCTGTACTTTAGTAACACATTATTAAGCACTTTACCAGAAATAGCATATTTTATCACCCCTAACGAGATCCATTTCTTAATGTGGAATATTTGCAATCGACTGTGCAAGTGAGACGTGTTAATAGTCTATGACATCACATGTTCCCACTCATCCTCTCACCTGCTACAGGAGCTCATTATCATACATTGCTCAGCCAGACATCAATCAGAGTGGTACGATCAGAAAAGAGAAAAGGAATATGAATCACAAAATTTACATATTCATTTTTCCCCTGTTGGCCTGATCCACACAGCTTTAGGTGGCAACTGGCAGGTTCACGTTAAAACACATATGTAGCCAAGTATGAGTGAAAGCATAAATAATGTATTTATTTTAACCTCTTAGTTGTTAGCTAGGTCTCAAATGTACTGAAATATGACAATCTCTTGGTATGAGAATTGTGTTGAATTGGTAGTTAAATGATAAGGACCTAGAAGTCATATATCAGAGATGGGTCCTGTGCTTCCTGCAATTAATTAGCCTTCAATATGCAATACCAACATAAGACAAGTAATATTTAAGTAGGCACATATAAAAGAAGCAATAAATAGTAACAATTGTGTGTGTGGTCATAAGTTGTAACTATGGATTTTGCCTTTAACAAACTTCAGCTTAAACCCCTTCATATACTAAGAGATACAACTCAGAAAAAAATCCCACCAGCCCAATTAGAGAGTAAACTGAATATAGTCAAAATATATTCACATTTAGATAAAGAAGAAATAGTCATGGATATACTAGTATGATATTCAGACTAAAGTTCTCTCATGAGATATGCCAACTATGGAATAGTTGGTAAATGGTCTGTTTTAATATAGAAGTAGGGCCACATACATTACATATACTCTTTTAGAGTAGATGTTGGGCCAGTCAATACTCAAGAGATAAACTTTATCAGTACAGAAACTGGACATTTTAGTCTTACAGTAAGTAGAACACAGTCAGAAAACTTATTCAACTGGCAGAAAAGGTATGACTTGGCAATTCTCCCAGATACTGCTCATCATTAACAATACACACTATATGTGTCTTAGATTGTCAGACTTTAAAAATGAGTTCAGCAGGTTGCCATCTCATCTCTCAAAGATTTCAGTGTTCTCCTGCAATCTATTTCAACTGGCAGGACACCACTATACCGATGACAGAAGGAACACTAAAGCTGTTCTAAATGCCTAATTTGCTTGGACTGATTTCTGATTCGGCTACTGAGCTTTGCAGAGATAAGGACCAGTCTTATGTGATTGCACTTTGAGATTTCTGCAACCGATTTAGTTGAATAACTATTTATGTCATTCAAAAGATAACATCTGATCCAATCGCCACAGTATTCCATTTCTCTTCTCTAATGTAACATTTTAAATTGGAACAACTTTCAGCAAAGTTAATGTCATAACATCACAAATTTAACTCCTTGGCTGCAATAGAGGTCTCCAACACTTTGAAAAGAAATGCACAAGAGATCTTTCTAGCAGCCAAGGGGTAATTTCCCTTTATGAAATATTCTTTAATTACTTTTAACTCCCATGTGCATGCTTGTGAGCATTAGCCACTAACTAAGACCATGTTTGTCCAGTGTTGACCTGAGGGTTGTTCATTTTTAGTTTGTTCAATTCCTGTAAAATTAAAGATGTCATAGATAATAAAGATAAGGAAAATAGCTCATCTCACATGGTTGATAAGTAAGCTACATAGTATAAGGCATGTACTAATAATATCACATTCTAAAATAGGCTCTGGAGCTATTTTATTTTTTAGTATTGCACCGAATGCCAATTTAGCAAGCTATTATTTATGTCAAGATTGTCCTCTATACCCAGTTGCTCAAAGGTGAGGGCAGTGGGGAACTGTGTGGCTGTTTAGAGAACCCATTTCTTCTTCTTGTTTAGTTCTATCTACTAAACAAACTGGAGAGGAAACCAACATAACTTTACTCCATTTAGTGCACAAAAGAGGGGGAGTTTACGGCTTGTACACATTGAAGTCTTAGTAATGGATAGCAATGGAAGACTGTGTGTTCTGTTGTGCACTAAACTGATCAAAAGCTCTAGTACAGAAGTATAACCAAGTGAATAAAATTATCTGTGCTGGTAGAGTCTTGCATCCCCTCCAGTGAACATCTTCAAAACAGATTAATGAGCATCAGAGTAGCTTCCACCTGTAGAATAAAAAATGGGTACTCGCGATGTGTGGAAATGTTTCTTTCAAAAGTTATTAAAAAGATAACAGCAATTTTTTGGATAGCTTGAGTTCAAATGTTTTGCACACAGATTGCAATGTTGTTACATCCATGTTTGGAATCTTTTGTCTGGAACACTCACCTTTTCACTGTAATAGAAAAACACCACACAGCTACAAAACATCCTGATCTCAAGCTATCTGAAAAATGCCAAATTATCTTTTTAATAACTTCTGAAGTAAATATCTCTAATCATTGAAGTACTCACAGGAAAAGCCCTATAACATATTTTTTTCATAATTAGGTTACAAGAGCAGAAGTGGTAGAGGTTAATACAGTAAGGAATCTAAGCATGCATGAGATAGGAATAAGACTATCCTCAACATAAGACAAGACCAAGGACCAAATACAGATTGAGATTTTTGTATTAGACAAAATGGCAGACTACATGTGCTGAATGGTTTTTCACCTGCAATCAAATTATATTTTTCTACGTTAACCCCTTCTCACAACATACAATAGACTCCAATAGACATGAATAGTTCATTTGATTGAACTGTCTTTATCAGATTCTAAACAGAAACTAACTAGCAATACACTACAACAGCAATCAAATGTAACAACAATTATTTTATACTAGTTGAAAAGCCTGTGTACACGGACCACAGTTCCACCCAGCAACCTCAGATGGTAGCTGGATCCTCTCCTCAGTGGTGGCGCTGCAGTCATGCGCAGTAGTGACTGCCCGTGCTGCGGCTGATATGGAGAGAGGCGCTCCGAATTCAGACCATAGTCCCAGGAAGGTGCGCAGAGAGGACTCTGGTCTGAATTTGGAGCGCTCCGCTCCATATCAACCATGGCACAGGCAGTCTGTACTGCGCATGACAGCAGCGCACGCAGCCATCTCTACTGCGCATGATGGCTTCTGACAAACATACATTAGTGAAATTATCATATAGGATTGTAGCACAGCTATAGCTGTAGTTCAAATGGAGGGCTATATGATAAGTGGCAGTTTTCAAATGCTTGTACATTTTGAACCATTTGACATACTAAGTCAAAAAGTGGAAGTTATTAAGGAGTCAAAGGTAGCCAATGCAAACCCAGCAAATTTAATGTAATCTGTTCAGAAGAATAGAAATGCAAGGCTGTCCAAAAAGTAGTCCTTTCAGTAGATCACTATGCCTGCTGAAGAAAATATTGGAGGCAGGGAGCTTAGGGATCTTCCCTACAATCCTTGGGCATTAAAGGAGCAGTAAACTTTTTTTATGAAAATGTATGTTATAGAGCTTTTTCTGCTGAGTAAAACAAGGTAACTCCCACTGCTGTCAGTTGTTTTACTCAGAATTTACACCGGTTCAAATAATCAGAAGGAAATTTACCATGCATTTATTTCCTGGTAGTTCTAACTGACAAGAAGTGACATACAGTAAACCCATTGCAATTGCAAGGTATGAATGACCTCTCTAGAATTCAATACATGAAGATGATATGAGTAAGGTATTCAAGTGGTTCCCCCCAATCTATTTTAGAGATCTATCCGTTTGAGCACCAGAGAGGTAGCCAACACATTGCAACACAATGTGTGTTGGCTACATCTCCGGCATTCAAAGGGTTAACTCTGGATTTGGCATGGCATTTTAGAACTGACACAGAATTGCTCTTTTATACTCTTTGTAAAACTTTATTGTTTTAATGAGACTGCCTTGTCTATAAGGAATAGCAGATCAATAGTCATATTGATTGTTTTTACCATACAAATAACTAAGAACATTTACAAATTATTTTATTTTTATGAAAACTGGCTTTTCTAGCTAGTTGAATTACTGGGCCACATACACAAAACAAAACTAGAGCTATTTTGTGGCAATCCAACTGCACTATGTGGGTCAAATAACCTCTCTCAAATCTCAAATAAGTAAACGGGTGTTTAAAACCACTATAATTGTCTGTAGCATTAAGGGGTTAAAGAGAGTGAAAATGGTTGTGATTTATTTCTGAATCAATTCTAAGATCTGGAGAAAATCGTGAGTCTGTGGGATTCGATTAGGAAGAGGTCATGGATTTGCAAGGGGGAAAGAAGGACATGGGTAGAGGCAGGGGGGTTATATGCAGGCTGGGTACACAAGAGGAGGCCTGAAGTGGCAATTACACGGGAATCATGAGGCAGCAGTGCAGGAAAAAGAGAAACTGGGAGTGGGGAGCCTGCTAGAGAAAGAGGCAACACTGGAGAGCATCTAAAGAATGTGGGGAACAATGAGCTTGAAGTGTGGAGCACAGGTAGGGTCAAGATGGCAGGTGGAGAAAAGATGGCAACTTGAACCATAAACCATAGGGAAGTGCGCAACACAGGGAGAGAGGGAGAGGCAGTGGACTGCTTGGGGAAAGCAGGTAAGATGGAGGGCAGAGGGTTAGAATCTACCAGCAGCCTGCCACCTGACAAATCAGTTCTCCTACCTTGTTCAGACCAGTGAATGGACAAGATCAAAATACCGGTTTCCGAAGATATCACATAATAATTGCTAGTAGGACCACAGGACACAAACTACACCCACTGTACATTTCAAGCACTAGAGGGGTGTGTAATACATTGCTTTATAACGTGCTGCACACATTTCTGGTCCTTAACCCTATGAGTTTTAGAGAGGTATGTAATGTATGCAACACCTGCATTCAAAGGTTTAAAGAGTCATGTAGGCTCATGCACTATGCTTGCTTCAGTTTGAAAAATTGCCAGTAACTGTCATGTCCACATCCATGATGACAACAGGACTGAATGAAGATGTTATCTCTTGAACAAAGGCACAAGGAGAACATTCATTGGGTCCATTAGGATTTTCTAGGCATAATACATTAAGTGGGGTTTAACATTAAGTGGACTAATATCTGTGTTAGGCCCCTTTCACGGATCTGTCATCTGTTATGAAAATTCATATGTGGGGATATGGTACCTTTCATTCTGGAAACTATTAAAACACCAAAGTCCATCAGCTGCAACTTTACTGCATTACTCATTAATGTTGCAGTACAGAAGGTCTGCACAGTAGCCTATGAGGCCACCTTCACTCATTTTTCATTATCTGAGATGGTGATGCTTATCTCAAACTCCAATGAATAGCCAACCAGTCTGGGTCAGTTGTAACTCTTTGGGATTGTTGGTAGAAAGCAAAAGAGACAAGAGTAAAGTTCCATAGGCTACAGAACTGTCTCAGGGGTCTGCAGCAGTTCCGTTGCCCATGTGAAAGAGGACTAAGACCCAGGGACCTCTGGCACTACTCTTTCTGGTGAAACAGATCATGAGGGTCTATGGCATGCTAGCGCCATGAAAGTCATCACTCTGCTGTGTAAAGCCTTTTAATGTGCCTTTATCTGGAAGAGACAGGCTGACGAGAGCCAAAAGAAGATTGCTATGTACCAAAGATATGAGACATTTAATGACTAGTGGGGCGTGCAGCACATTGCAGGGGAACTTTTATCTAAAATAAATTAGGTGCAATTAACTTGATAGTATATCTAGATTTCAAGCTACCATTCATTTTGTTATGAGCAGTCACAATCCTTTGCAATGATTTTTAAAAGCAAAATCACCAATACAAATGATTAGGGGAACTGTACTCCTAATGCTAATCTCTTCTTATTTTAAAGAAACACTAACCCCTCCTAATAAAAAACACCCACTTATCTTAATCTGGGCAGAAAATCCTAATGGTCACTATAAATCAATTCTGCATGATCTGGTTCTGCATTAATCTTTACTTTGTTCCAGTGGCAGCTCTAATGATGTTTAATTAGTGGGCATCTTTACAGAGTATTTTGTAGTAGGTGCTCGTACATGCACGGTAACTTGTATAACACAAAATACATCTTTAAAGGGATAGTAATGGTTGCTTTTAACAAAGCTGAATATTGTAGATATTAAAAATATTAATGCAATGACTTAGGTCCTGTCTCTCAAACATGTATAGTTTGAGAGATATAAGCTTATAAATTTCCTCCCTCCTGCTCCTTTCACAGATGTCAGCACTCTAGTTGACAGAAGGAGAACCTGGTCCCAGGACCGGTGGGCGGCTCTTCAACAGAGCCAAAATAGCGATATCTAGAAAGAAATACTTCACTGGAATGGCCTGCAAAGTGTGCCTGGTTTGCAAGCACACATTGTAGACTGTTCCAATGAAGTATTTCTTTCTAGATAACGCTATTTTGGCTCTGTTGAAGAGCCGCCCACCGGTCCTGGGACCAGGTTCTCCTTCTGTCAGCTAGAGTGCTGACATCTGTGAAAGGAGCAGGAGGGAGGAAATTTATAAGCTTATATCTCTCAAACTAAACTATACTATATGGCAAAACTGAACTAATTATCTTCCCACCATCCACAACCAGCCTTACCCCAGATATTACCCTCACCATTAACTACACTACCATCACACCAACCCCTACAATTCATTGCCTGGGGGTCACATTTGACTCTGCCCTCTCCTTCATTCCTCACATCCAGTCAATCTCCAAATCATGCCACATCCACCTCTGCAACATCTCTAGAATCCAACCCTTTCTCACGGAAGACACTACCAAAATTCTAATCCAAACACTCATGTCCCATCTTGACTACTGTAACTCATTACTAATTGGCCTTCCTCTCACCCGACTAACCCCACTACAGTCCATAATGAACTCTGCTGCAAGACTAATCTACCTCACTCATTGCTTCTCTGACACCAAACCCCTCTGTCAATTCCTACACTGGCTCCCATTAGCATACAGAATTAAATTCAAAATTCTGGTGCTATCATATAGAGACCTCACTAACACCGCACCCTCCTATATTTCATCTCTCATTTCCAAATATACTCCCACCCGCCACCTTCACTCTGCACACGACCTTCTGCTCTTCACAGCTCTTATCACATCCTCCCTCTCCCACCTACAGGACTTCTCCCATGCTGCACCACAACTCTGGAACTCCCTCCCCCGTCCATTCAGACTCTCCCCCAGCCTTCAAATCTTCAGAGGCTCCCTGAAGACTCACCTCTTCAGGGAAGCCTATCAACTGCCTCCATAAACACTATCACCAAGAATCACCCCTTGCACGGACTACTGCACTCACCAGAACTTCTCACTTCCACCCACTGGCTGGCAGTTCATGTGGCAGGAGGCACTTACACCCAATGGCACTTACCCCCTCTGTGTCAAACCCACCTTCCTCTAGACTGTAAGATCTCAGGAGCAGGGCCCTCTGATCCTTCTGTTCTCCACATCTGATTGTACTATTTAATACCTCTATATGTCTATTCCCAATTGTACAGCGCTGCGGAATTAGTTGGCGCTATAAAGAATAATAATAATAATAATAATAAACATGTTTGAGAGACGGGACCTACGTCATTGCATTAATATTTTTAATATCTAAAATATTCAGATTTGTTAAAATCAACCATTACTATCCCTTTAAGAAAAAATTAACAATAGCACCGTAATAAAAAAATAATAAATATGAATTGTAATTACTGTACTGTCTGTATTTATTATATGGTAACTCATATGAAACAGCAGCATGCAATCTACAGAGACACATATAAAACAACAGAGCTAGCATTCTGTGGTTACCTGCATAAAACGAGATAGCAAGCTATTGCAAACACAAAAAACAGAACTTGCAAGATATATTCACACACATGAGACAACATAGCTTTTAATGTATAATTCCCCATATAAAACAAGAGCTTGAACGCTATAGTGGCCAACGAAAGATAAGAGTTTGCAATCTAATCCCCATATGAAACAACAGAGCTTGCCATCTATAGTGACCCACATGAGATCAGAGCTTGCAATCTAGAGACCCAAATGAGACAATACAACTTGAAATCTTGTGACAAACAACAGAGCTTGCAATTTAATGACCCACATGAACAAGAGATTGCAATATGTTGTTACCAACATAATATAAAGTGTGATTGCTAGTGACCAGCATGAAGAGGTGAAAGGAAGCATGGGAGGTAAGACAGGCATGGGGAGAATCAAGGCATTGAGTGGACAACAGAAGCATCTTGGAAGATAGGAGACATAGGTGAAGAAATGAGGCATGTTGGGAGAATGCATTATGAGACACCTGTGCCTGATGTGAAGGTGTCTGTGTGCTGATCACATACAGGCAGCACTATTAACAAGTACAAACACATACTAAAATAAATAAATAAATAGCAGCATATAAATAGCACCACCTCTCAGCATGGCCCACCAAAAGTTGACCCCTTGTGCACAGACAAAATTAAAGAAGCTCATCCTTTGAGAGTTAGATTTTTTTCTAGAATACCATATGCTTACTTACATGCATTTGCAAGAAGCTCTCCAAGGATACCAGACTGCTATCCCCAGGCCAGCACTATTATAACAGTGTGCCGAGGGTTTAAAAGGAAAACAAGGCATATACTTTTTTTTTTGCTCTCTCTCTCAGTTATGTGCAATTAGTTCTCAGAGGGGATTATGGTCATTATGCCCAGACCAGTGAGGTTTTATTAATGTTCTTTTAAGTAATATTTAAAGGGGCAGAAAAGAATTAGACTATAGTCACAAATAGCCAACTAAAAGGTTATTTAAAAGGTTAATTAAGGCCAACAGTAAAATGCTCCCTTACAATGAAATATGGAGAAGAAGGCAGTTATGTTTATTATTGAAAAGTACGAAATATGTGTACAAGGCTTCACTGTGGTAACAGACAAAACAAGTTATATAGTTTTATTCCATCCCTGTTTTAACTCTGGTTTGTACCATGGAAAAGCAGTAAAAAATATGGAATTTACCATAGCTCCCAACATTTCAAATTACCAAAGAGGGACACATTACCAGAAATGTTTAGGTTACCATACCTCCCAACATTTCAAATTGCAAAAGAGGGACACTTGTGTTTTAGGGGGTGTTGTTGTGGGTTTGGCTGGTGGGCGGGGCATTAGCAATAATTTTTAGACTGTTTCATGACCTATTGACACCTCCTTGTGTAACCTAATAAATGACTTATAACAAGACCAAAGTATTTTATTTACACAGACTAATTTATAATCACATATACTGACATTTAAACAAGCATTAATGTTTTATTGCTGTAGAGCAATGTGATACACTTATATACACATTACACAATCTGATCTCCTAAAAAGAGGGACAACAGGGTGGGAAAGAGGGACAGAGGGATTTGGGTCTAAAAGAGGGACTGTCCCTCCTAAAGAGGGACACTTGGGACGTATGGGTTACTTTATGAACGATTGACAGCTCTTTATGTACCTGAATAAGTGATGTAGAATAAGACCGACCAAAGTATTTTATTTTCACATACTAATTAAAAAACACATATACTGAAGGCTAATCAATTATAAATATGAGTTTTATTGCTGTGGAACACTTTAATAAACGTATATAGATACACAATCCTCTAAAAAGAGGGACACCAGGGTAGGAAAGAAGGAGGGCTTTAGGTCTCAAAAACGGACTGTCCCTCCTAAAGAAGGACAGATTGGAGGAATAATTTACTACAGAGAGAGTTGGTAGATACAATAGAAGTATTTATCAAAGGCTAAACTCATTTTTAGTATATCAGCATATACAGGACTGCAAACTTTAAAGAGTGGATGGTATTGGAAGTATATCTCTATTTGCCAGCTACTTTAATATAGATACATAGCTCATAGAAGCAGTAACTGCCTCTTCATCACATGCAGGATTGAACACCCTGCAAAAAATGCTCTGTATTGAATGTTGACTTCTTCTACAAAATCAGTTTATATAAATCTGATTCAGCAATTCCCAGTCTTAAATGCAAATAATCTGGGGTCATTGTTTGCGTATAGCTCTGTCAGGCTCTCTGCTTATCTGCTTTACAGACACTGGCATCCTGAACTGGAACAGCTGCTCTGGCAAAGCTCAGCTTGGTCACTGCATTGTCCTTAATATGTGGTTTTCTAGGGTAAAATTCCCTGATCAGCCTAAATGCAAAAAGCCAACTGAAAACACATCTAGGGCCTTAAAGGGATAGTAATACTTCGTTTTAGCTTTATTTTATTTTGTAGGCATTAAAAAAACATGAAGAATGATATGTCTTATCTCTCAAACCTTTATGGTTTGAGAGATATTCACAAGCAAAGTTTCCCCTCCCGCTCCTTTTACCTAGTGTAAGCCATCTCTTCTCAGATGTGGAATCCAGTCCATAGACCAGACAGATAATAGAAGGAGACAATCTTCTTCCTATGAGAACAATGAAAGCCCTGCCCCCCTTGACAAGTTTTTCAGGTTTTTCCCTTATCTTAATTGAAGATTGTCCCTCTCTGCAATCCACCTGGGCACCTCCCTTCTGCTCTGGCTGAACAGTGTTACATCAGTAAAAGGGGCGGGAGGGGGAGACTTTATCATTGAATTACTCTTGAAGTACAACTCTAGCAGAATTGAAATAACACTCTCCAAAGTCCAAATACTATGATGATTAATTAGAGCTGATTTTATTATGAAACATTACTATCCCTTTAAGCAAAATACAAAAGAGCAGCAATTCTGTCCAAACCAGCAGTACCATAAAAAACAAAGGAGGAGATATGTAAAATTGGTGGGAGTAGAACAAAGTTAACTCAAAAAATGGAGCAGATGCAAGTTGTGCAATGTATAACCCCATTTGTGTGTTTTCTGTTTTTTCAAATGTGCTCCACTTGCTACAAAGTTGGTATAAGCTTGAAAAAAATTAACAAGCGCAAATTGTAAGAAGGCACAAGTGAGGTATAAAAAATAAAATAATGTGCTTTCTTATAGTCATATGTATGATAAGAGGACAGACTCTGGGTACATTTAACCCTTTCAGTGCCATAGGGGTAAAGCACTGCAATGCACTGTGTACCCCACTGGCACTCAAAGGGTTAACCACTTTTTAACTAATGTTTAAGACAGAACACTGCTATATGGTTAAATTAGACTGCCAATGAGTGGATTTAATGGAAGACAAATTCTCTTAAAGTAGTTGTAGTCATGAATATATATATACTAGTTGAAGAGCCCGTTACATGGGCCACAGCGCCACTGGCAGCCAGTCGCGGGGCAGTCATGCGCAGTAGAGACTGCCCGTGCTGCGGCTGATACAGAGCTGGACAGCTGCGGCGTGGACAGTCTCTACTGCACATGACTGCAGCGCGTGCAGCAGTCTCTACTGCGCATGACTTCGTCGTTACACACATTTTATCGAATTATTATATAGGATATGTGATAGGGTTTGTTGTGTAAAGCAGGGTGCTCCCACATCTGGGAGATTTTTCATTCAAATGTTATTACAGCTCAGACATATTTTGGTCAAAAGCAAGAGTGCCAACTGGTGTACAGAAGGTACATTTTTATAATGTGTTCTGTGGAAGAGCTTGAATCACTATGGATCAACATAGTAAATGAGAGGAGCAGCAGCACTTAGTTATCACAATCAAAAATTGCAGTTTAATTAACCCCTTAAGGACCAGCTGCACAGCCAGCACTTAAGGACCACAGATTATTTTTATTTTTTGTAATTGGTCCCCGAACAGTGTGCAGCCACGCAGGGATCCCTGAATTCCAGGATGTACATGTACGTCATGGGTCCTTTATGCACGTTGACCCCATGACGTACGTGTACTTTCTTGGTTTTTAAGGGATTATGCTCTTGAATCTCTCTCAAGGGATGTAGTTCCCTGTAGATCCACTAAATTGGGCTTGCACAAGACAAAACGTCTATGCACAATACCAACACAAACCTGCAGTTTGTGGCTGAGAGCTACAGACTTCCAGGTTGTGTTCCAGCTGAAGAGGTCAGTTTCCTGTCTCCTCCCACCGTACAGCTGACAGTATCCATTTTGGGACTGCACAGAACAAAAAATACTCCCAAATAAGAGAAACAAATAACACTACTAATGTTCACTAAAGATAGCTAACAATTATTATACTAGTCACGTAATTTTCATTTTTAGTTCCCATGTATAAAAGTGAAATTCTGCATCTATTATTAACTCACATTGTACGAAAGGCAATAAATTAGAGAGTTGGGTTGTTCAGACCAATCAGTGAATACACACTTTGAGGCTGGTAGAAACATAGATTTTGACAGCAGATAAGAACCTTTCAGCCCATCTAGTCAGCCAATTTTTTCTACCGTAAAAACCTTTAACCTTCCCTGGTGCTTGGTCTTGTGTTATGTGCAGTACAGTCCTATGTCTATCCCATGCATGCTTACACTCCCTCACTGTACTAACTGCTACCACTTCTGCTGGTACAATATTTATCTACAGCTTACCTTGATTTCAGCATCATCTGCAGGCGCGAGGCTTAAAGCATGCAGCAGGCCTCTGTTTTATGTGTTTGCTTCCTGTAGTCTCCTCATACTTACTTCCTCCCTCTGAGCTGCTCCTCCTACCTACTTCCTGAGGAGGGGTTTAAAGGGCAGACTGAGTCCTGACTCAGTTGCCCTTGCGTTGTTGTACAATACAGTTCTGTTTCCCTTGGGCTCTGTGTATGACCTGTCTTGTCTGACCATCCATTCTGGTGCTGACCTGGGGCTCTGTCTGACTATTCTTTTGTCTGCTCCCATTGTGTAGTGGACACCAAGTCTGGTGCGGACCTGTGGCTCTGGCTGACTAACTGAACTGTGTATGACTCAGCCTGTCTGTCCATCCATTCTGGTGTTGACCTGTGGCTCTGTCTGACCATTCTCCTTGTATGTTCCGATTTGGCTTAAACATCCTTTCTGGTGCAAACCTGTGGCTCTGGCTGACTACCTGCTCTGTGTTTGATCTGGCTTGTCTGACTACCCACGCTGGTGCTGACTCGGGGCTCTGTCCACTGCGCTTCCAGCATACCAACGCTTCAGTGAATATCCTATCTGGTGCAAACCTGAGGCTCTGACTGACTACCTGCTCCGTGTATGACCCGGCTTGTCTGACTATCCTTCTATCCTTTCTGGTGCTCACTAGGGGGCTCTGTCTGTTTCCTCCGTGTGTTGGTCCCTGCTCCACAGACACCCATCCTAGAGCGGACCTGGGGCTCTATCAGACTCCTAGACTGACTGCAGGCTGAGTCAGTGCTAGTCCTTTGGGCGTTCCGAATTACCTCGAGGCTCCAATGGGCTGAGGCCTAGTCTCGGACAGTGTGGTGGATCTATTGGCGGACTGCTAATTCTGATACAGTGCTTGCCTCTTTGATCACCCTCTGTGTGTTATCTGTTAAGTGCATTACTGTTATTATTCTAATAAAAAATTGTTTTACTTTACCGTACTAACTCCTGGTTTATTCCTGGGTACCGTGACACCCCTCTCAGTGAAGTAAAACTTATATTACATCTAAGCCACTCTTGACCTTCTAGTTTTAGATTATGACCTCTTGTCCTAATATTTCTACTATTTAGAAATCTACTGACCTCCTGTACTTTGTTGAATTCCTTTATACATTTGAATTTTTCTATCCTATCCCCCATGTCTTCTCTCCTCTATGTTCATATCCTTTAGTCTTTCCTGTCTTTATCCTGTAATCCATTCACCATTTTAGTAGTCCTCTTATGAACTCTCTCCAGATATAGGTATAGCCTTCTTGAGATCGGGTCTCCAGAACAGTACAATACAGTACAATACCCTAGGGACTCGATTCTATTGAGACCGGCAGAAAAATAAAAATGGTGGCGGTAGCTTTAAGTCACAGATTTATATTCTATTACCTGTGCTCTGACCAACTACAGAGAGTTGGTTGGTACATTAATGCCCATAGAAAAAAATTGAACCGCAAACACCCTTTGTGATTCTATTGTATGAGGTCTCCATATAAATTCATTGAAAAATAAATGTATATTATGTCCTCCTAACACCCCACTCTCCCAGCACTAAGATTTGTGCTGTCCCCTCCCCCACAGACCTAACACTATTACCCATGCCCCCTCTCCATATGTTTCACAAGTAAATTATTTACCATGGTGTTGGAGTCCAGCAGTGTCTTCAGCAACCTAGTTTTTCAGCATCTTTCCCAAAACTAAAACCAGAAATTAAAAAAAAAAAAAAAATCTACAACCCACCATCCCCACTGCCACCTATAATAGAAAAAAATTCCCCACTTTAGTCCTCCTCAGGCCATTGCCCAAGCCAGAGTGAGGAAAAAAAATGAACAAGGATTGGCTTTTGTATAGCCAATCCGTGTTAAAATTCCTTTTCATGTTCCCATTAGCTGCGATGGGGTTACACAGGGCATAGTAGTGGGGAGATTCTCTAAGTGGTAATGACTTCTCCAGTGATATCACTTCTCCAGTTCCTATGTTATTCTATAGTGCCTATGCACTAAGATCTCTAAAGCTGAAGAAATCTTAGTGCATAGGCTCCATAGAATAACATAGGGAATTGAGAAGTGATAGAAGTCATCTCCACTTTATCACCTCTTTATCACCACTTAGTGAATCTCCCCCAATGTGCCCTAGAGTAAACCCACCTCCCAGTCAATCAACATGTAGTTGAGGGGTCACACATATGCATGTAGCCTCACCTCGCAATCCATCCCTGGTTACAGTGTGTGGACTCTGTCTAATTTCACTCATAGCACACTGTGTTATAATGCTGACCCAGAACAAATATGAATTAACATAAAGTGCCAGACTGTGCTAACAACAAATACAGGTTAATTGGGTGCCAGGGGGGTGAACAACGCATTGCTTCTCAATGCTATGCATACCACTCTGGAATTCAAAGGGTTAATTTCTTACAAAACATTTATGTTGCTATTAAATGGTTAGCACAACACAGAGGCCATTTTAATTCCCTTTAACATTAACTACACTTACCTTAATGTGACAGGTCCACCTTAAAAGCCTAGTTTAAACCACTGATATTTTGAGTTACCTCAGAATGCTCCACCCACTGAAGTTTGTTCTTGTGCCGCCAATTAGGCCCGTGTTTCATGTCCATGGAGGCAGACATGACAGTTAACAGGACCAAAGGACCTCAGACTCTACTCACTATCCATGGTAATCTTAACCATTTATCGACCAGAGGAGTGTGTAATTATTATTATTATTATTTATTTATTTATTTATATAGTGCCAACTAATTCCGCAGCGCTGTACAACTGGAAGCATTGCTTCACATTACATTGCACACCATGTGGTTCTTAAATGGTTAATTGGTCTCATGGTTGCTCCAATTTGGAAAAAAATACTACCAGCAGTTATCATGTCTGCCACCATGGACATGATATCCAGGTACAAGAGAAAAAATTCACAGGGGCCACTGGGATTTCCTATTCTTAGTAAGCAAAGTGGGGGTGTTATAATTAAGAGGTGTTAATAATCCTTCTAGAAGGTACTTGTAGAACAATGCCTGGTACCAAGTTCAGTTTATGATTAGACATGGCTGCCTATTCACTGGTATGAATTGATTACCAAACTCTTGTCAGCAGAGTTCTTGGCACCCACTCTTGTGATCTATCTATTTTCTTACCGCAGCTGAAATCAATGAGGTTGATAAATCCAGAAATCTGCTTTGGCATGACAGAGGATGAGACAGCTTGTTCCCAGTGAACTGAGATGGTCAATTAACTTTGTGGTCAATACAGCTGCATTGATCCCAAGCTCAATTACTCAAATCAAGCCGGACAATGAAAAAAAAACCTGAATGTGAATTTTGCACATGTTGAGGTCAAATGACAATACCTTGGAATTTCGTGAGGCTGATGTACAAAGAGGAACTGGAGTAATTCAAGATTAAACCAACTGCACCATAGGGGACAAAGAGGGGCATAACTACAGAGGTGCAGAGGATGCAGTTGTCATGGGGTGTGGCATCTAAGGGAGAGGCACAGGCTTTGTCCATCCTCATAACTGTGAACTTTCAAAATGAGCTGACCATGAGATCTTTGAAACCTTAAAGGGGAACTATCACCACAAATAAAGCCCCCCATAATTAGCCATCTAGAGAAAAGCTTACCAAAAGTACTGTTATTCATAATAATAACCGTGTTAGTAAAAAATCATCATTCTGTCAAGACTGTTGGCTAAGCAACAGCACTTTAGAGGCATCTGCGCACCTGCGCCGACAGTCCCTTCTGGTACCTAAAGGTACCTTGCAACTCCTCCTAGAGGAGACCGGGACTGACAGGGTAGGCATGCAGATGTCTGTAAGCAAAGATGTTCGAGCTGTTGCCTGGCCATCAGTCTCGGCACAAGTAGGATTTCTGAGTAATGTGTAATTATTCTGAATAACAGTACTACTGATAAGCTTATCGCTAGATGGCTAATTATGGGGAGGGGACTTTATTTGAGGTGATAGTTCCCCTTTAACCCTTTAAGTTCACATGTATGTACATTCTAGGAGGTGTGTCCCTGATTGTTCTAAACCAGCAGTGCTGTAATCAGTCCTCCTGGAGGCTTTAACTTGTTACTTACTAGAGGAATTACTGTTTGCACACACATATACACTCGCACACACACAAACAGACCTTCTCCCTATGCCTTTTTGGTAGCAATGGAACCAATTTGGAGGCTACAAAAGCATTCAGTATGGGCAGATCATATAGTAGGTAATAATGCAGTCTCTCACCCTGAGAATTTGTCCTTTCACCCTGAGACCCTGAGATATGGATCAAACCCCTGAGTCTCAGGGTCAAACCCTGAAAGTTTCCCAAGTATGCTTATTATGTGACCCTCTACAATCAGATCAGTTTTCTATCTGCGCTATCAGCAGCTGACACCATTGCACATGGCCACTGTCAGACAGCAAGATAAGAATGGTATAGTTGACCCCTTCTCATTTTCTTCAATGACCTTTTGAGCACAAGAGGTGTTAAAAAGCAATTTGTTGGACACTTCTCTGGTACTAAAATTGCTAACTGTCAGTATATGGATCTTGAAATATGTGACAGCTCACATGTACTGCAAATGCATTGCTTCTCCTCTCCGTCTTTTCCTGTAACACAAAAAGGCTTCATGC